>ML251686.1:0-23571 GCA_005239495.1 Nicotiana undulata | reverse complement strand
CCTGGATATATATATATATCCAGGTTTTATGGGGTGTCTTGTCCTCGCCCCGTCACTACTTCACCGAGGTTAGGCTCGGCACTTACTCAGTACATGGGATCGATTGTACTGATACTACACTCTGCACTCTTTTGTGCATATCCAGGTACTGGCCAGAGTTAGGAGATTTTAGTAGCAGACATTATTATTCGGAGACACGAGGTAGATCTGCTGGCGTCCGCAAATTTCCTGGAGTCTTCTCTATATTATTTAGACTATTATTTTATTTGATTCAAAATAATTATACATTATTTCTTGAGCCAATTATTTGTAGTATTCTTTAGTAGTTCGTGAATTGTGACTCCAAACCCCAGGTAGCTAGATATTATAATTAGCTTCAGTTTCGTTGATTATTTCTCATTTTATTTAGTATTCATTATTTGATAACTTTAGACTTAGTGTTATAATTTAATTGCTTAAAGTATCGAATTCCTCTAACATTGGCTTGCCTAGCAAGTATAGTGTTAGGCGCCATCACGATCCCGCGGGTGGGGAATTTTGGTCGTGACAAGTTGGTATCAGAGCACTAGGTTGCTTAGGTCTCACAATTCACGAACAAGCTTAATAGAGTCTGAAGGATCGGTACAGAGATGTATGTACTTATCTCTTAGAGTCTATGAAGTTAGGAACAATTTCACTTCAGTTCTTATCTATCGTGCAAATTTATTCTATCATTGATGATTGAACTCGTCCATTCTTATCCTCTCACAAATCTCGAAAACACGCAAAACGTCTACAACCAGACAAGAGATGAAGCCCCAATGACAATTACGATTAGGGGAAGAGACAGAAGTAAAGCTCAGTCTAAGGATCGAACACCAACACCTATTGTAAAGTCTCAAATGGATCTAGACGCGGAGGTTCTAGCTCAGTCGGTACATGTTGGACTAGTTCAGATTCCAGAAGGATTTATAGCTAATCCAGTGTTACAGGATGCCCTAGTCCGTTTATTGAGGTTGGACAATTTTACCAAACTATTTCCACTCCATTTCAGTGGTATATCTTTTGAGGACCCACATGATTTTCTTGACCGCTACTATGAAGTATTGCAGAACATGGGAATAAGTTGAAAGCAACGAGGTTGATTTATATGAGTTTTGAAGTTTAACATTGTGGATTATCAGACATTGTGCTTCGTGCCAAGTGGGGAAGTCCGCCGTCAAGGAATAGATTGTGGGGCCATGTGTTATATCAGTTTTGGCCTGGAATGTATAAGGCCTGAGATTTTGCAAGAGATAAAGCTGAGACTTGCGGTAGTCCGCCTCCTTAATAACCCTATACCTCAGTACCAAAGGACTTATATAACCAACTTTAAATCTACAGAAGGTCTTGTAACGACCCGACTGGTCGTTTTGTGTTCTAGGACCCCGCGCCCCTAAATGAGACTTCCCGTAGTTGCTTTTACTGATTTATAACTTGCGGGGATGGTTGGTTCAAGGTTTGGGAGAGATTGGAGTGGTATAGGAACACTTAGTTCCTTAAGGTTGGCCTTAAAGGCCAAGTTTGACTTCGGTCAACATTCTTAGTAAACAACCTCGGAGTTGAGATTTGAAGGTTTTGGTAGGTTTGTATGATGATTTCGGATTTGGGCGTATGTTCGGAACGGGTTTTGGATGACTCGAGAGCGTTTCAGCACCAAATAGTGAAAATAAGGTTCCTTAAGTTCACAAATTGAGGTTTGGAATGTGTTTTTGTGTTATCGAGGTCCGAATGGAATTTCGAGATTGGGAATAGTTCCATTATGTCATTTATGACTTGCTCGCAAAATTTGGTGTCATTCTGAGTAGTATAGGTACGGTTCGGCGTGTTGAAAGTGAATTCAAGAACTTAAAATTCTTAAGTTTGATCCAATAGGTTTTGGGGTATGATTTTTAGATTTAGCGTTGTTTCGGACATTTTGAAGGCTCGAGCGAGTTCGTATTATGATTTAGGACTTGTTGGTATATTTGGATAGGGTCTCGGGTGGGCCCGGATGCCATTCAGAGATCGCGCGAGGCAAAAACCAGCCTTAGAAAACTGCTGGTGCACCAGATCTGGTGCGACCGCACCTGCGGAAGACTAGCCGCAGGTGGGAGACCGCTTCTGCGGTCCCAGCCTCGCAGGTGCGACCCCGGGGGGAGTTGCCCAGTTCCATAGGTGTGGAGCCTTTTCCGCAGAAGCGGAGCCGCATGTGCGGTCTCCGCTCCGCAGATGCGACCACTGGCCCTCTTCCCATTTTCCGCAGATGCAAGATCTTTCTCGCAGATGCGAGACCGCAGGTGCGAAAAACCTGTAGGCAGTGAGGTCATCTTAAATGCGAGACTTAGCCATTTTTGAACCATTTTTCACCACCTTGGGCGATTTGGAGAGCTGGTAAAGAAGGGATTCGACCTAGAAATTATAAGGTATGTAATTCCTACCATGAAGTGAGTTTAATACTTGAATTCTTGGGTAGATTAACACTTTAAATTAATAGAAATTATGGGTTTAGAGTAAAACCTAGGGTTTTGATAAAAATGGGAATATACCAAGGAATTGGTTATGGAATCATACAAAAACTACATAATATTGATCCTTAGGCTATGGGTGATTATTTCCTTTGAAACTTTTTGGAATCCGAACATGTGGTTCTGGGGGTGAATTTTGGGATTTTGCAATTTAGGTTGAAATAACCATTTAAATAGAAGAAATTTAGACTTTTGAGCGTAGATTAATTTATTCATGTGATGTTTGACTAGTTTTGAGTCCTTGGGCGACGAATTTGGAGTTTCGGGCGCGTTCTTGACCCGGAAAGTAGGCTTGACACGAGGTAAGTCTTCTTTATAACCTTGTAAGAGGGAATTGTCCCCATAGGTGAAGTAATTAACTAGGTGTCGTTAATTGTGGGGACTATGTACGTACGAGGTGACGAGAGTCCGTGCGTAGTGACTATTCTTGTTATGTCCGGGTAGTTAGGTTCACACCATGCTTTGTGAATTCCATAAGTGAACTGTATGCCTTGTGTTTTCTTTGTATGCAAGCTTGTTTCCAAGAAATCTTAGAACTTGGTGTTTCAGACGAATAAATATTTTGGAAAAGGATTTAAAGAAAAATGTTATGTTTATGTGTGATCGCTTCGCAATATATATTCCGCGAGCGGAGTGATTCTTTCCACTACTCTCATGGGAGCGGGCCGTACGCCACGACAGGTTAATAGATGCATCTATGGTTCGTGTCATTCGACCCTTCGACAGTGCACAATTATTATTATGTTGGCCCAGACCATACCTCCTGATGCATTGTGCGCATGCTACTTGTTTGATATTATTCATGACTTAAAAACTATTAGATGTCTTGAACGTGATTTGTATGTTGGAGTTTCGCCTCGTAAATAGGTTTCGTAAGTATGCTTGATATTCATTGTTCTGTTATCCATGTGTTCTTGTTATTTTCTTAAATTTATACACCTAAATATACTGTTTGGACCCTAGTAAGTGTCAAGTCGACCTCTCGTCACTACTTTTTCGATATTAGACTAGATACTTACTGGGTACATATTATTTATGTACTCATGCTACGCTCTGTACTTAATTTTACAGGTCCCGAGGCAGGTGCATCTGGGTATCCGTCTGGAGCTCGTCCTTGACTTACACTTGGTTGAGGCTTCACGGTGAGCTGCTTCTCCTGACGACTTTCAGCAGCACCTCGGAGCTTTTCTTTTGCTATTTCTTTCTATACTTTCCCTAGACAGTAGGATAGACTTTCATTTCTTTTGTTTTACTCTACTAGATGCATGTAGACTTGTGACACTAGTTCCTGGCACACACGTTAGTTGACATTATTTTTGGGATGTAAATATTAAATCATGACTCTTATGGCCATTTCTGCTTAAGTTTGTCTAAGTTATTCGTTTTTACCTAAATGTCTTAAATCTAAATCAAGTAAGTGCTGGAAATATTTTTGGTAAATTAAATGAAACCCACCAGTAGATTAATGTTGGCTTGCCTGACTACGGTGTTAGGCGCTATCACGACCTGGGTTAGAATTCGGGTCGTGACAGGTCTACTCAGCGTGGAAGTCACGGTTGCGGATTTCGGGGTGCTCCAGAGGGAGTATAGTGGTTGACGAGCTTCTGGACTATATGGTTCGTGCCAAGATTTATCTGTATAGAGCTTTACTTTTGTGATCATTGTGCATCAATAGGGATACGAGTTACCCCAAAGAATAACAAAGAGTATATGGATAAATAGGGTAGCTAAGTAGTGTTGAGTCAAAATAGTAAAAGAAGAAATTGGTCGCCGGCGTTTGTGGCAAGCCTACGAAGAGGACGAACAGTCATTGCAATACCAACTACTTGGCTCAGTTCTCAAAAATGCTGTTGAAAGAGTTTGTTTCTCGGACTCTCTATAATGCGTGGCGCCTAGGGTTTGAACGGTTGCGTCAAGTCACCATGATAGTGTTAGAATATGCCATCAGGTTTGATAAGTTAGCTCGTCATACTCCTACTCCGGTTCGTATAACTAGAGAGCGAGTCCATAGACTCATTAAATGACTCAATTAAGATCGTAAAATTTTGTACGACTCAGGGCAAGTTGATACTTCATTTCGGCTAGTGGTAGTAATTTCCTAGATGTTAGAATGTGTCCGGGATGAGTAAAAGAGGAAGCTAAGGAGACTAAGAGGTCTCGAGGTTCTAAAAGATTAAGTGGATTTTGCTTTGCAACAACAAATTATTACGGCAGGGGCTCGGGAAACCGACCAAACCAGTCCATATACCTGATTACTCGGGGTGCTTCGATGAGTTCTTTTAATGTACCACCGCTACGGGATTCCTACAACGGTTATTCCTAGTTATTGGGTATAAACTCAGTATGAGCAGCCGAATTATTTCATCAGAACACTCAGGCTACGTGGCCCATTGCAGTTACAATTCAACTTACATGACCAGCCAGGGGAAAAGGGGTTGGAATGTCGAAGACGAAGGTCAGATTCCTAGAGGTGGAGACCCAACCTATTAATATATTTTCTATGGTATGACTGAGGTCGCTACACCAGATGGTGTCATTACAAGTACAATCTCTAGCTATTATAAAGTGATAATTTCATTAACTTGATTCAATTATGAGTATCTAGGAAAGTCCTCCTAATATGCCCCACTCACGGGTGAGCTTTGTAACCCTGAAATCTGCTTATGTGAATACTCGTATTGGGAGATACTATGGAGATAGCTATGTCTATCATTACGTGTTGTAATTTTGTTTAACGAAAAATATTTAAAAGAAGAAAATGGAATTTTTCGATTGGCACGATATGCATATTACTTGTGATTCAGAATTGAGGGCGAGATCCTCACATTTTAATGTGATTTGATATGTTTAAATTGGGCTATGAACCGCGGTTGAAGTTATGTAAGGACGGGATACTTGTGATGAAAATTCTTGTGTTTAAATTCTCCTTTGTGAAATTAAATTTTTTACTATAGTACCAATAGGAAGTCATGCCTGTTAGGTTTATTTGAAATTTTTTGTATAAAATTTATCTATGCATAATTTCCAAATCCGTGTTATAATTATTGAGCTTTGACCCACGAGGTAGGTGCCCGCCCATGTGGCATTAAATGAGACACGTTAATTCGGGTAAATAATTATGAGGTCTTCATGCATCGCATCTCGTTATCAATATTGTGAAGGCTTGAAAGGAGATAATTGTTAACGTGAAGTTATTTGATGATTCTGTAATTGACTATGAACATCTATTTAGATCATATTGAGCCAAAAGGGTGTTCCATTCAAATGGTCGAACGGGTGTGGGTTGAACTTTCAGATCCCAAGATTGCGTTGACTACGACGCCAGTGTTGGTGTTGCCCACAGGTTCAGGATCATACACGGTGTATTGTGATGCATCTCGTATTGGACTTGGTGCAGCATTAATGCAAGATGGCAAGGTGATTGCATATGCGTCATGACAGTTGGAAGTCCATGAGAAGAATTACCCTGTCCATGACTTAGAGTTGGCAGCCATCATTCATGTGTTGAAGATTTGGAGGCACTATCTTTATGGCGTGCCGTGTGAGGTTTTCGCGGATCATCGAAGCCTTCAGTACTTGTTCAAGCAAAAGGATCTTAATTTGAGACAGAGCAGATGGTTAGAGTTACTGAAAGATTATGGCGTCACTGTATTATATCATCTAGGGTAGGCCAATGTGGTGGCTGATGCATTGAGTAGGAAGGCAGTGAGTATGGGCAGCCTTGCATTTATTCCAGTCGATGAGAGACCGTTGGCATTCAGACCTTGGCAAATCAGTTCATGAGATTGGATATTTCGCCCAACCGTGTTTTAGCTTGTACAGTCGCTCAGTCTTCTTTATTTGAGCGTATAAGAGATCAGCAGGATGATGACCCGCATTTGATGGTTCTTAGGGACACAGTTCGGCACGGTGGTGCCAAGCAGGTTACAGTCGGAGATGACGTGTGTTGAGAATGTAGGGTCGTATATGTGTGCCTAATGTTGAGGGCCTTTGTAAGTTGATCCTTGAGGAGGCTCACAGTTCTAAGTATTCTATTCACCCAGGTGCATCCAAAATGTACCGGGACTTGAGGCAGCATTATTGGTGGAGAAGGATGAAAAATGACATTGTTGCTTATGTGGCTCGTTGCTTAAATTGTCAACAGGTAGACTACAAGCATCAGAGACCCAGTGGTTTGCTTCAGCAGATAGAGATTCCAAAGTGGAAGTGGGAGCGTACCACTATGGACTTCGTTGTTAGACTCCCACAGACTCAGAGGAAATTCGACGTCGTTGGGGTTATTGCAGATAGGTTGACTAAATCAACACCCTTCATTCCAGTGGCAAGTACTTATATTTCGGAGCGGTTGGTAGAGATATATATTCGAGAGATTGTTCGCCTTCACGGTGTGCCAGTGTCTAACATTTCTGATCGAGGTACGCAATTTACCTCGCACTTTTGCAGGGTAGTTCAGCGTGAGTTGGGTACCCGAGTTGAGTTGAGCACAACATTTCATCCTCATACAGACGGGCAGTCCGAGCGTACTATTCAGGTTTTAGAGGATATGCTCCGTGCTTGTGTTATTGACTTTGGAGGTTCTTAGGATCAGTTCTTGCCGTTAGAGAAGTTTGCTTATATTAATAGTTATCAGTGTAGCATTCAGATGGCTCCTTATGAGGCATTATATGGTAGACGATGCAGATTGCCAGTTGATGGTTTGAGCCGAAGAGGCTCAGTTATTGGATACAGACTTAGTTCAGGAGGCCTTAGATAAGGTCAAGATCATACATGACCGGATTCGCGCAGCTCAGTCCAGGCAAAAGAGTTATGCCGACCGTAAGGTTCGTGATGTGGCATTTATAGTGGGAGAGAGAGTATTACTTCGGGTATCACCCATGAAGGGTGTAATGGGATTTGGGAAGAAGGGTAAGTTGAGCCCTAGGTATATCGGGCCATTTGAGATTCTTGACAGAGTGGGGGAGGTAGCTTATAGACTTGTGTTGCTTCCAGGGTTATCCTCATTTCATCCGGTATTCCACGTGTCTATGCTCCGAAAATGTCACGGTGACCCGTCCCACGTGTTAGATTTCAGCTCTGTCCAATTGGACAAAGATTTGACTTATGAGGAGGAGCCGGTAGCTATTTTAGACCAGCAGGTTCGTCAGTTGAGATCAAAGAGTTATCCTTCTGTTTGAGTGCAGTGGGAAGGTCAGCCCCTTGATACAGCTACTTGGGAGTCCGAGTCGGACACGCAGAGTAGATATCGCCACTTGTTTGCCAATTCAGGTAATCTTCTATGTCCGTTCGAGGACGAACATTTGTTTTAGAGGTGGAGATTGTGATGACCCAAGGGGTCCTTTTATGAAATAAGACTCCATTCTAGGTTTATTAGCCATAAAAAGACTAATTTTAATTACCTCAATTTGCTTGCGCAATCCGGGCGTGAAACGGGAAAGCTTTTATGTGAAAATATGAGAAATAGTAATTTCTAGAGTTAAAAAAATTTGGTTTTAGTTGACTTTGGTCAGCATTTTGAGTAAATGGACCCGGATCTGTGTTCCGACGATCCCGGGAGGTCCGTAGTAAAATACGAAACTTGGGCGTATGCCCGGAATTGAAATTCGATGTCCTAAGCCTTAGAAATCAATTTTTAAAGAAAATTATTTTCTTGAATTTTTTAATGAAATGAAGAAACGAATTAATATTTGAAACCATTGGTATCGGGCTCGTATTTTGGTTCCGGAGCCCGATACAGATTTTTATAGTATTTAAGTACTATCTATGAAATTCGGAATAACAAAACAAGACAATATGGACGTTGACAAACAAATTTGGAGAATGACAGGTGAAAATCTTAGTCGGCGACTTAATCGGCAGGTAGGGTTTAACACGCCGGAAATCGATGACGATTCGTCTATGGAGGAGAAACAGGGTCCAATACGCATTCTAAATAAGAAACTCTCTCCTTATTTAGAAGATTTATTCAAAAAGAAGAGTTTGGTGAGAGAAAAAGCACTAAGGACATTGGTTGCGGAATTTGAGAGTAAAGTTCCTTATGAATTTGCTGAGAATAATTTTATCACTTTGGGACATCGATGCCAAAGTTGTTTGAAACAGGGTTTTGCATCGGAGATTGATTTAGTATTACAACTTATTGGATTAGTAGTACTCACTCTTGTTGCGGGTGATAACGCGCATGAGATTTATGAAGAATCATTGGTGTTTCTTCCTCAACTCTTCAACTACAAATTATCTCACTCCGTCAAGGTGATGGAGTGTTTGTCTATTGTCACTCTTGTTGCCGCAAGAGACTTTGTAGACACAAAAAGATCAATGGAATTTATATGGCAATTTATGAATCAGGAATCAAAATCCAAAGGGACCAAACATCCATCATCTAGGACTACTGCAGCGATATCGACTTGGGCTCTCCTCCTTTCAAACATTAATAGATGGAGTGTTGATAACAAAAAGTGGAAAGGATTCGAGTGTGTTGGAGGTGAATTCGAAAGGAAAAGCGGTAATTGAGTAGTAAGTGGCCTGCAGAACCGAGGTAAGTGTTTGGTCTAACCTTAGCTTGAGGGAATATGTGTCATTTCCTCAGTTGCTACGTGTTAGTGTTGAGTACGATGTATAGGTGTGGTGACGAGTATCTATACGTTGGTGTCGAACATGCAAATGAGACCTATATTGTGACTGTTGTGACTCTTATTATGTACTATTCATGTTTAAATTAATGATTATCCATGTTCAACAAGACTTATGACAGTTTCTTGGTAATTGATCATTTTTGAGTGTTGAATCAAGTTGGGGCTTATTTTGTGAAGTTAACTGTTGAAACGAGATTGGTTATAGCTGATTCCCTTAATGGGATGTTATTGTTTCTATTGTTGATTCCCTTAACGGGATATTATTGTTTCTATCGTTGATTCCCTTGTCGGGATGTTATTGTTTCTATTATTTATATGGTGAGGAAGAGAGATAAAGCATGAAGGGAGATGCCGTGCACATTTACATTTATATTGATGCATAAGGTGAGGAATAGAGATAAAGCACGAAGGGTGATACCATGCACATATCTATTATTCATATGGTGAGGATGAGTGATAATGTAACGACCCGGTCTGTCGTTATGTAAAAAATTGCATTATAACTGTTGCTATTGACTTATTATAGATTGGTTATTGTGTTATTAATGTGTTAGAGTTGATAGGCTTGGAATCGGAATGGTTAAATGAGAATTCAGGCAATTAGTCCTTAAGAATAACCTTAAAATGGGAAAAGTAAACTAAGAGTTAACTTATTGGTAAACGACCTCGGAATGCGGATTTTATGGCTCGGATAGCTTCATTAGGTGATTTGGGACTTAGGAGTGTGTTCAGAATAATTTTGTGATGTCCGGTGTAGAATTAGGCTTGAATTGGCGGAAGTTAGTTTTTGGCGATTCCGGACGGCAGTGGAAAATAGGCTATCGGGGTCGGAATGGAATTCCGACAGTTGGAACAAGTTCGTAATGTCATTTTGGACTTGTCTGCAAAATTTCAGGTCAATCGGAGTTGATTTGGATAGTTTCGGCATCATTGGTGAATTTTAGAAACATCAAAGTTCTTAGGCTTGAATCCGATGTAAATTTGGAGTTTTGATGTTAGTTTTGGTGTTTGAGAGTGCAACTAACTTTGAATGATGTTATGGGATATGTTGGTAAGTTTGGTTGGGGTCCCGAGGAGCTCGGGATTAATTTCGGGTGATTAACGGACTCATTTGGACTTAGAACAATTGCTAGTTTTCTGGTTTTTGTGCACAGTGATTTTGTTCACTGCGATCGCGGGTGAAGTGGTGCGATCGCAAAGAGTTAAATATGGACATGCTCAGATTGTTCTATGCGATCGCAAGAAGGGAGGTGCGATCGCGTGGGTTGAGCTGCGATCGCGTAGAGTTAGCCAGACGCTTGGGGAGCGGGGTTAGTTGTTCTTTGCGATCGCGTGAGCCGGACTGCGATCGCGTAGGTTGAGGTTCTATTGAACCGTGATCGCGTGAGCTTTGTTGCGATCGCGGAGGTATGGGGGAATTGGTCAGTGCGATCGAAGGGCCAAGGCTGCGATCGCGGAGAGTAAATCACTGGGCAGTTAAATAATAACCCTTCTGTGACTTAAACCCTCTTTTACACCATTGTTGAGCGGAGGAGAGCTTTTTGGGCGATTTTTGGAGGAGAAAATCATTGGGTATCACAGAGGTAAGTAATTTGATTGTTAAAACTCGTTTATGGGTGATTAAAGACCATAATCTCAGCCTTTAATTCATGAAAAACAGTAGAAAAATAGGATTTTGGGGCATGAGATTATGAGACCTTCAAGGGTCGATTTGAGGGGTCAAACGAACTCCGATTTTAGTGTTCTTTATATGTACGGAATCGTGAGAAGATGAAGAACACTTTTCTGTAAAATTTTTTGAGTTTCTGGACGCGGGACCGGGGGTCGGGTTTTGACCGAATTCGGACTTTGAGCTAAATTCGATATTTTTCAATTGGAATTTATTCCTTAAACATATGTTGATGATAAAAATATGAACTTGGTAGATTTGGAGCCTTCAGAGGTTGATTCGAGAGGCAAGCGTGTTGCGGAATAATTCCGGGCTAGTTTTGAGGTAAGTAATGTCTTTAAATCCTGTCCTGAGGGTATGAAACCCCGGACTATGCACCCTTTCACGGGTTTTGAAATGCAAAGGTTGAAAATTTGGAGATATATTCTTTACTTAGGCGACTATTGAGTTGAAAAACGTCTTTTAAAGCTTATTTCCAATAGTACTATATATACTTGATATTATTTGGGCTGTAAGCCATGTTTGGGGCCTAGTGCCGATCTGTTTACCCCTTGGGGGATGTTTTTACTATATTTTCCTCACTGATATGTTATGATTTTTCACTCTGTCTTTTTTGTGAAATTGTTTTGACACTCAGAGTACTTTGATACTACTTCTTGAAAATGAAACACTGTTTTTGGGTCGAGAAACCGGTATAATTGTGGCCTGAAGGGAAAATTGAGAGTGTCTGACTGAGTGAGGCTGCTGGCCTATATTTGTGAGGATGATATGATATGAGTGAGGCTGCGAACCTACATTGTGTGTGATTTATGCCATGCAGTGGCTTATTATAGCGCTTGGGCTGTAGGAGCCCCTCCGGAGTCTGTAACACACCCCCAGTGAGCGCCGATACCGATTGAGTGATGCCCGCGGGGCTTATGAAGAGTGATTGTGAGGTTGCCTGATGGGCAGAGTGATTGTGAGGATGCCTGATGGGCAGAGTGATTGTGAGGTTGCCTGATGGGCAGAGTGATTGTGAGGTTTCCTGATGGGTTAATACTGAAAGATATTGTGATGAGAATTGATTATGGCCCGAGGGGCAGTTTTATGAAGATTTGTACTGAGTTTTCAAACTATGATTTACTTTGTTTTCAAACTGGTTTTACTGAGAAATTTATTGAGATATACTGATATTGCACTTGTTTTCAAGGGATTTCTGAAAACTTATTTCGAACTTATAATTGATGAATGTTACATGGTGACTTGGTGTTTTACTGGTTTTGTGGAATGGTGTATCTGTTCTGTGTATTTATATTACTCAGACTGTGATTTATTTTCATTACTACTGAGTTGGCGTACTCATAAAGACTCCCTGTGCCTCTGTGCACAGATCCAGGTACTAGCTCGCAGCAGTAGCTGACGCAGGTTCGATAGCAGCATTCACGAGATTTTCGAGGTAGCTGTCCAACGTCCATAGCTTCTCCATTTCCCTTCCTCATTATGTTCTTAGCTCTTGATTCAGAGACTTATATTATAGTCAGTAGAGTTAGATTTAGCTATCCTTAGATGCTCATGACTATTGACTCCAGTACTTGGTAGGGTTGTTAGACTATTATTGGGACGTTAAGACTTAATTATATTATTTGATGCTATGGTTGCTTGCTTATTGTTATATTGTGAAATGTTAAAATTTAACAAAAGTGTAGTAATGTGATGGTTGGCTAGCCTAGTTCCATGATAGGCGCCATCACGGCCTGTTAGGATTTGGGGTCGTGACAAGTTGGTATCAGAGCACTAGGTTACATAGGACTCAACGGTCATGAGCAGGTTTAGTAGAGTCTTGCGGATCGGTACGGAGACGTCTGTACTTATCTTCGAGAGGCTGCAGAACTTTTAGGAAACATCTCTATTTTCTTGAACTCTTTCGTGCCAATCTATTGATTCTTGAAATCTAAACTTACGTTGTTTCATTCTCTCACAGATGGTGAGGACACGCAATACCGATCAGGGTGACCAGGCACCAGCCAGACCCACAAGGGGTCGAGGCCGTGGTAGAGGTAGGGGACCAGCTCAGGCAGCAGCCGGGGTGGTACCATAGGATCCCCCTATCGTTCAGGATCAGGTTCCCGCCGATGGTGCTCCAGCGGAACAGGCTCAGGCACCGACAGTGCCTATTGTTATTCCGGGTCTTCAGGAGACCCTGGCTCAGATATTGACGGTGTGTTCCAGTTTGGCTCAGGCAGTTGCTATTTCTACTACTGCCACTGTAGCTCAGGCCGGGGGAGGCAATCAGACTCCAGCTGCCCGGACACCTGAGCAAGTTGTACGGGATATAATGAGTTGGAAACGGGGAAAGGATAATGTTAAACAGATAATTTGGTGGTGCATAGATACTCGTCACCTCATCGATACACCACAATCATGAAATCTCACATAGCATTTATGTTGGGGATTCCTTTTCCCTCAAGTCAAGGCTAAACCAAACACTTACCTCAATTTCACAAGCAACTCACTGCTCAAGCACAACTTTTCCTTTAGAATTTGCCTCTAACCCACTCGAATCTAATCACAATTGGTTCAATATCATTAATTATTTCTAAAGGCATTAACTTTAACGAAAGATCATGGGTTGCCTATGTTTTCCTATCAAAAGACAAAAATTGACCCCGGGCTCGCTTGGTCTAAACTCGAGATTCGGACCAAAACCCGTTTACCCATTCTCCCCCGAGCCCGGATATACAATTGGTTTTGGAATTAGACTTCAATTAGAGGTCTAAATCCGTAAATTTTGAAATTCCTAAGTTCTACAAAAAAATCCCAAATTTTACCATGAAAGTTCTAGATTTTTGGTTGAAATCTTGTAAAAAGTTGTAAAGGATTGAAAGCAAGTAGTTTGAAATCACTTACCTATGATTTGGAGAAGTTTTGGTCTTTGGAAAATCGCCTATGGAGGTTTAGGGTTTGAGAGAATTGAAAAATGGGTGAAAACCCCGTCTAAAATTCCACTTAACAGGTTGCGGTTATGGCAAATGCGATCAGGGGTTCGCAATTGCGAACCCTTTGAAATTCCAGCGGTCTTCGCAATTGCGATATAAATGTTGCATTTGCGACATCTGAAGGCCTTCACATGTGCGACTTAAATGTCGCATTTGCGACTTCTGGTCATCCTGGAAATCTTCACATTTGCGAAGAGAAATCTCGCATTTGCAAGAATCGCACTGGCCCAGGCCCTTCGCAAATGCGATAAAATTTTCGCATTTCCCATCGCAGCCTGCCTCGCAAATGCGATGCCTGATATCGCAATTGCGAAATTAGAGTCCTGGGCGAAACACCAGATACACCAGCTAAGATTTTTAAGTTCTAATCACTTTGTAGCCTATCCAAAACTCACCCGAGCCCTCGGGGATCCAAATCAAACATGCACGCAAGTCTAAAAACATCATACCGACTTGCTGGTGCAATCAAATCTTCAAAATAACATCTAAAGCTATGAATTTAGCCTCAAAACTCATGATTTTCTCAAGAACACTTCAATTCCAATATTTCTCAACCGGACGTCCGAATCACGTCAAATAAACTCCGATTCTCACCAAATTTCACATATATGATATAAAATTCATAATAAACCTGTACCGGGCTCCGAAACCAAAATGTGGGTCCGATACCAATGAGTTCAAACATAAATTCATTTCTTTATTTCATTAAAAATCCAGCAAAATATTTTTCTTCAAAAATTAATTTCTAAAGCTAGGGACCTCGGAATTTAGTTTGGGCATACGCCCAAGTCCCATATTTTACTACGGACTTCTCGGGACCGTCAGAACACGGGTCCGGGTCCGTTTACTCAAAATGTTGACCCAAGTCAACTAAAACCAAATTTTAAATTCTAAAAATTATTTTATTTCTCATATTTTTCCATAAAAGCTTTCCGGTTTCGCGCCCAGAATCTGCATGAAAATCGAGGTAAATAAAATTTATCTTTTTAAGGCTAATGAGCCTGAAATGGAGTCTTAATTCATAAGATGACCCCTTGGGTCATCACAATCTCCACCTCTAAAATAAACGTTCGTCTTCGAACGGACATAGAGAATCACCTGAACTGGCAAACAAGTGTGGATATCTACTCCGCATGTCCGACTCGGACTCCCAAGTAGATGCCTCAATGGGCTGAGCTTTCCACTGCACTTGAACTGAAGGATAACTCTTCGATCTCAACTGACGAACCTGCCTGTCTAAAATGGCTACCGGCTCCTCCTCATAAATCAAATCTTTGTCCAATTGGACATAGCTGAAATCTAACACGTGGGACGGGTCACCATGATATTTCCGGAGCATGGATACATGGAATACCGTATGAACTGAGGATAACCCCGGAGGCAACACAAGTCTATAAGCTACCTCCCCCACTCTATCAAGAATCTCAAATGGCCCGATATACCTAGGGCTCAACTTTCCCTTCTTTCCAAATCTCATAACACCCTTCATGGGCGATAGCCGAAGTAATACACCTTCTCCAACCATGAATGCCACATCACGAACCTTACGGTTAGCATAAATCTTTTGCATGGACTGTGCTGTACGAAGTCGGTCTTGTATAACCTTGACCTTATCTACGGCCTCTTGAACTAAGCCTGTACCCAATAACCGAGCCTCTCCCGGCTCAAACCATCCAACTGGCGATCTGCACCGTCTACCATATAATGACTCATAGAGAGCCATCTGAATACTCGACTGATACCTATTATTGTAGGAAAACTCCACTAACGGAAAGAACTGATCCCAAGAACCTCCAAAATCAATAACACATGCGCGAAGCATATCCTCCAATATCTCAATAGTGTGCTCGGACTGCCCGTCCGTCTGCGGATGGAATGCTGTGCTCAACTCAACTCGCGTACCCAACACGCAGAACCGCCCTCCAAAAGTGCGAGGTAGACTACGTACCTCGATCATAAATGATTGACAGGGGCATACCGTGAAGGCGAACAATCTCTCGAATATATAACTTTGCCAACCGCTCCGAAGTATAAGTACTTGCCACTGGAGTGAAATGTGCTGATTTAGTCAGCCTATCCACAATAACCCAAACGACGTCGAACTTCCTTTGAGTCAGTGGGAGTCCAACAACGAAGTCGATAGTGATACGCTCCCACTTTCACTCAGGAATCTCTATCTGGTGAATCAAACCACCGGGTCTCTGATGATCATACTTCACCTATTGATTCTTGAAATCTAAACTTACGTTGTTTCATTCTCTCACAGATGGTGAGGACACGCAATGCCGATCAGGGTGAACAGGCACCAGCCAGACCCACAAGGGGTTGAGGCCGAGGGAGAGGTAGGGGACCAGCTCAGGCAGCAGCCGGGATGGTACCATAGGATCCCCCTATCGTTCAGGATCAGGTTCCCGCCGATGGTGCTCCAGCGGAACAGGCTCAGGCAGTTGCTATTTCTACTACTGCCACTGCAGCTCAGGCCGGGGGAGGCAATCAGACTCCAGCTGCCCGGACACTTGAGCAAGTTGTACGGGATATAGTGAGTTGGAAACGGGGAAAGGATCATGTTAAACAGATAATTTGGTGGTGCATAGATACTCGTCACCTCATATATACACCACAATCATGAAATCTCACATAGCATTTAAGTTGGGGATTCCTATTCCCTCAAGTCAAGGCTAAACCAAACACTTACCTCAATTTCACAAGCAACTCACTGCTCAAGCACAACTTTTCCTTTAGAATTTGCCTCTAACCCACTCGAATCTAATCACAATTGGTTCAATATCATTAATTATTTCTAAAGGCATTAACTTTAACGAAAGATCATGGGTTGCCTATGTTTTCCTATCAAAAGACAAAAATTGACCCCGGGCTCGCTTGGTCTAAACTCGAGATTCGGACCAAAACCCGTTTACCCATTCTCCCCCGAGCCCGGATATACAATTGGTTTTGGAATTAGACTTCAATTAGAGGTCTAAATCCGTAAATTTTGAAATTCCTAAGTTCTACAAAAAAATCCCAAATTTTACCATGAAAGTTCTAGATTTTTGGTTGAAATCTTGTAAAAAGTTGTAAAGGATTGAAAGAAAGTAGTTAATAATCACTTACCTATGATTTGGAGAAGTTTGGGTCTTTGGAAAATCGCCTATGGAGGTTCAGGGTTTGAGAGAATTGAAAAATGGGTGAAAACCCCGTCTAAAATCCCACTTAACAGGCTGCGGTTAGCACAAATGCGATCAAGGGTTCACAATTGCGAACCCTTTGAAATTCCAGCAGTCTTCGCAATTGTGACATAAATGTCACATTTGTGACATCTGAAGGCCTTTGAATTTGCGACTTAAATGTCGCATTTGCGACTTAAATGTCACATTTGTGACTTCTGGTCATCCTGGCAATCTTCACATTTGCGAGAATCACACTGGCCCAGGCCCTTCGCAAATGCGATAAAATTGTCGCATTTCCCATGGCTGCCTGCCTCGCAATTGCGATATCAGAGGCATGTGTAAAACACCAGATACACTAGCTAAGATTTTTAAGTTCTAATCACTCCATAGCCTATCCGAAACTCGCCCGAGCCCTCGGGGCTCCAAACCAAACATGCACACAAGTCTAAAAATATCATGCAGACTTGCTCGTGCAATCAAATCATCAAAATAATATCTAAAACTATGAATTTAGCCTCAACTCATGATTTTCTCAAGAACACTTCAATTCAAATATTTCTCTACCGGGCGTCCAAATCACGTCAAATCAACTCCGATTCTCACCAAATTTCACATAAATGATATAAAAGTCATAATAAACCTGTACCGGGCTCCGGAACCAAAATACAGGCCCGATACCAACGAGTTCAAACAAAAATTCATTTCTTTATTTCCTTAAAATCCATCAAAACAATTTTCTTCAATATATAATTTCTAAAGCTAGGGACCTCGGAATTTAATTTCGGGCATACGCCCAAGTCCCATATTTTACTGCGGACTTTCCGGGATCGTCGGAACACGGGTACGAGTTCGTTTACTTAAAATGTTGACACAAGTAAACTAAAACCTAATTTTAAATTTTAAAAATTATTATTTCTCATATTTTCACATAAACGCTTTTCGGTTTCGCGCCCGGATTGCGCACGGAAGTCAAGGTAATTTTTTTTTATCTTTTTAAGGCTAATGAGCATGGAATGGAGTCTTAATTCATAAGATGACCCCTTGGGTCATCACACTGATTTAGCCTACAACAATTTCCATTTTGTCCTCGAAAAAATACAACATATTTCTGACAGTATAGGTGCTTCAGAATCTGCAACATTCAAACACTCTCTTGACATGAACTAGGGCTGCCAATAGTGGAAGTAGATAACGAGCAACAACCTTCTATCATTATAGCTGCTTCAGAATATAGAATGCTGAAAAAATCATTCGCTACTCTAATAAATTCATACCAGTTTGTTAATGAGCAAGAAGAAGAAGGACAACTAATAATGCAAATTGACAACCAACACACAATCCGATAAAGTTTTTGTTACCTTCTGCAATGATAAGCAACAACGAAGATGAAGAAAGCATGGAATTAATACCGATAACATCAGATACAATTGAAGAAATTGCTGAAACTTCTAGTGCTTCTAAGAAATCAAGAAAAAGAGTGAGGAGAAAGCTGGAAGAATCTCCACCATGTAAAATACTTAGGAACGATGCATTGCCTGAAGAAGTAAGAGTAGGATCAATTTTTGAGAATAAGCAAAATATGACTAAATTTTTCTGTAGCTTGGAGATAAACCAAAAAGTTGAATTCACAGATGTTAGATTATGTACAAAGAGATATGAGCTGAAATGCATCGTGGAGAAATGTGGTTGGAATGTGCGTGCTACCAGAATAAAAAATTCCACACTCTTTAGGGTGATAAAATATCATAACAACCATGAATGCTCAGTTGATGCAAGAAAATCATATCAGAATCATTCTACGTCAAATTTTATAAGTGAACAAATTTTAGAACATGATCGAGACAAAATATAGAGGTTACACCAGCCTTTTAAGGAAATGAAATAAAAAAGAAATTTGGAATTGACATTGGTTATCACAAGGCATGACGTGCTATTCAAAAAGCTATTGCTTGCATAAGGGGAACACCGGAAGAGAACTACCATATTCTTCCTTCATACCTACACATGATAGTGCATAGAAACCCAGGAACGTACACAAGCATAAAAAGAGATGAGCAGAATCGGTAAGCAAAACAATACTAACCATCAGCCTGAAGTTTTTTTTTTTCACTAGAACTTTTTTTTTTTTTGGCAAATTATACTACTAGGCTGATTGCCTAGTAGTTGTTTTATTTATAATAAAAGCAATAACAATGAGTTGTCCTAATGGAGTTAGGACTGTAAAAATGAAAAAATGACATAGAGCCTATTATCAAAATTGGGCTTGTGAGGCCCAATGATGATATTACAGTGTGTACTGCTACTGGCATAAATTAAGATAATTTAAATTAATACTAGCCTATATAACTACTGAAAATGTCTATACATCGAGGCCCGTGTGTTTCCTGGCCTAGCATGCTCGTGTTAATAGCCCATGTAGCCTACAAAATGAGTTGTAGATTGATATTGTACTGTCCAGCCATGTTGTCCACGTTGAATAATCTTAAAACTTTGTACGCATAGCACCAAACATTACAATGATCACTGATGGTATTCTTGGTCGCTTGTTCACTGTTGCATTGTTGTGCATAGTGAGCACCAGTTATGGCCATTTTCCCTATCATATCTCTTCTTGTTATTGCATAGGGATCTTCATTAGAGGGTATCATGATGAGTGGAGTACAATAAACTCTCATTTCCCTCCTCAGTTCCCTGCATTTCACTATCAATTCATTTGTGATCTCCTCGTGAACCACTTCTTGTGTTGTCCCTGATTCAGCTGCTGCCATATGTGTTGTTCTCCAATTGTAGCAAGATCCAGTTTCAGATGGTTTCATATTGTGCCTTCCTTTTTGTCCTCTTTCCATACTTGTGCATGTCCCTTTTCCTTCCTCTAGGTAATGAGTACATAGTACTAATACCACCCTTAGAGGTCGTAATTAGGGACATAGTATGGATACAGTAGCATCTCCTGCAAAAAAGAAAACAAAGTTAGCACAAACCGTAATCACCATGTACTCCTCCCTAAGGATTAGTACATGTTGCTCCTGTGATGTCCCTACACCTTTAGTACTCCAATCCTCCTTATTATTGTTATGCTCCAGTATCCAACTCTCAGTCCTTATTCCCTCTTGCCTATTTCGATTATACATTCTAGGCAATGTTCCTTCTCTTTGTATTACAATCGTATTCCCTGCTTGCCTACTGAACCAGCTGATCTGCATTTTGTTGAGAGTCTTGTCCTGCATTTCCTTTTCTTGTGAACTTGCCTGGCTACCTGTATACCACTCCAGTACATTGCTTCCTTTCCCCTGCACTTCCCTGTTCCCATCGTGTGCCTTATTTTCCATGTCAAGCTGCTCATTTCGATTGGACATTCTGAGCAGCTGCATTTCTTTTTGCTGTTTAGTGCCTCCTTACTATCCTCACTAACTAACCTTCTTGTGTTTGATATCCACTTGCTTAGGTAGTCTCTCATTGTATGCCCAATTCTATTGCTGTGCATATGCTTGTTCCTGCTTTTGCTTGGCTGTTGTTCCTTATTTTTCCACTAGTGTTTGTTTCATCGAACACTAGTATTGTGACTCTGTTACCCTGTTGCCCACTTCTCTTATGTGTTCTAAGTCCTCCTGCTATACCAGATGTATAGGCTATTCTATTAGCCTTCCTGATTAGTCGATTATGCCCACTTTTCTTTGACTTTCTGGGCATTTCATTCTTTGTTCATATCTCCTCATCTTACTCCATGATATTGCTTTAATACCTAAGTCAAAGGTCCCTCCTTTGGAATGAATGCCTAGCATTAACACCACCATTAGGAGATCCTTTAGACTATAGGATACCATCTCATCTTGTGTACCTACAAAACAACAAACCAAGTTAGTAAAATACTGGATCAGCATGCTCTCCTCTTGAGTGATTTGAGCATGGTGACCAGAGTTCTTGATTGAATCACATTTGGCATAGACTAAGGTTAGGATCAGTTCCACATGCGATTCTGTATGAAAGAGCTTCAAGGTCAACTGTTGCACCATATTGTATAAAATGGTAACTTCAAAAACTTCATCTATAAAAGCCCATATCTTGTTAGAAACATTAACTATTTCTTGAGCCAATCCTATTCTTCTTCGATACCTTTCCACTTTGTTCGACTGCTGCATTGGTTCCATTATACCGATAAATTCAAAATGTTTCTGTCTATGCATAGTGATTAGTCTCTCAAATGCCTGCATGGTGTTAACTGATCTAATATTCCATATTACTGCATCCATTACTGAACTATGGATTTAGATGAGGTCCTCCTAGTTTGTACCCCACCTACAGGAACAAAAGGGATTTACTTGTTGTTTTTTCTTCTTCCTTTTGCTCCAGCTTTTCCTCTATCAATGTGCCTAGGTGATAGATCTCCTTGTCTGGCCACATTGAGAAAGTTTTGTGCTGAAGATTCTTCATCCATATCTTTCCCAATATGCTCTTCATTCAACTCCAACTCATTTACATGTTCTCCCCCTTGAATGAGATCCACTTTAATGTTAGCTGGAACTATAGCCTGATCCAATCTTTGTTCATTTACCTTCTACCCTGGCTTCAATGTAACATTATCCTCTTTACCTTGCTTCACCTGTGATTCACTAACTTGCTTCTTCCCTTTCCTGACGGAATTATCAATTCCTTCTTCATGCCTTGGTCCCCCTGGCTCAATATTCTCAATACCTGCCCCTGTATCAACCATAGTTTTCACTTATTCTCCTTGTGCATTTTCCTTATTGACATTGGTGGTGCCTTGGTCTTTGACTGCAACTATCTGATCCTTGATTTGATTGGCCTTTGTTTTGTCATTCACACTTTGATCAACTACTTCTACTGTTTCTGTATCATCATCTTCTTCACTTTGCATTTCATTTGGAATTTCCCCCTCTTCAGAGTCAACTTCAGTTTGATTCACCCATAGTCTACCTCCTTGCCAGTTCACTTTCTCTTTACTCACAAATTGATCATAGTCTTTGTCCTCCACTTGTTCATTGTCCACTATTTTGTCGAGTTCATCATTCACCCTAGTATCATGTGTTGGTACTTCTTGATATGATGTATTTGTAGCCACCCTATTTCCCTGAAATGTTCTCTGAACCCATTGGTGTGTGGACTCCTTCTGTTGTGATTCTTCCTCTCTATTTTCTGTATCTAGCCCTTCCCGATTTTCTCCATTACCAACTACACCTTGCTTGCCAGTAGGAGTGGATGAATTGAGCCTCTTTCCTCCTGCATTTTTAGTTCCAACATTGCCTTTTTCCCCAGGGGACTTTGGTTTGTATTGTGGTGCTGCAACATTCAACATATGGTCTTTCTGAACTTGTTTTGGTACATTTCTGTCTTCCACCAGAGCAAGTTGATTGTTCTTAATGGTATTTTCAACTTCCAATATAGCAAATTGGTTGGTAGTTTTAACCTGCTGAAGAACTATAGCATTTTGTTTCTCAGCTGGAACTAAGGCCTGCCCAGTTGTATCTCCACCCTCAATCTGCTTTCCTTTTCCTTTGCTTCTATTATCCCTCAATTCCTTCCATTGTTGCCCTACATTCCCAACTACCTTACCACTAGATAGGATCATTAGAGGAGCTGTTTCTTTAGGCTTTTCTCCAGAACTTTGAACCACATCCTCACCTTGTTTCTGCTGCTCAACATGCTTGGTTGCCATAAGTTCAGGATGTAATCTCCAGCATTCCAATTTGTCATGGCCTTGTAATTTACACTCCCTACAGTACTTAGGCAAGTAGTCGCATTTGATGGTAATCCACTCAGTTCTAACCTCACCAGTTGATTCATTCTTGATGTCCATTCTAACTTTCTTAGGCAGGTCTGCCAGTAGATCACTAACACCTTGACGCGAGCACAATTAGGCCTAGTTTTGTTCACTGTGGCCAAGTCCAAGTGGAGAGGTTTACCCACAGCTGTTGCTAAGGAAAAAAGACACTCTTTAACAAAATATGTTGGCAGCAGATTGGGAAAGGAAATCCAGGCCATCACTTTTGATGTTTCTTCCCCTGGTTTAAATTTGGCGTCATATATCAACGTTCTCATCTTGAATTCACTCCCATACTTATCCTTAACATAGTAAACAATTTTCGACGTAAAATCGATAAAATCTTGCCATAATGATAACCTTACCAGTAGATGTCGATCACGCAAATAACCAATGTTACATTCTCCTTTAATTCCACATTGAATAGGAATTATACGTCGCAATTCATTGAGCTCCGCCCATCCATACGAAAACTTGCAAATGACTGAAAATTGAAATCCTTCTATCACATTCATACGTTCAACCTCAGCCTCAGTAAACTCGACCAAAGGCTGTCCCTGTAAGTACGATGCACGTCTGAATGGAATTGGGTCGACTACTGCTACTCGCTGCTGTATGGTGTTAATATTCGATGTTGGCTTCATTGCTTTAGCATAGTCCATGGGCTGGGTGATGGTTTCCTGTGTCGTGGGTGGCTGGGCAGTGGTGGGTGGGGGTTGGGGGGGCAGCGCAGCCACAGTGGGTGGCTAGCCGCCGGCCGGCATGGCCATGATCGAATGGGACTAGGTTTTTTTTTTTTTTTTTTTTTTTTTTTTTTTTTTTTTTTT
>MDKH01119381.1:0-11542 GCA_005239495.1 Nicotiana undulata | reverse complement strand
GGGTTACTATATTTGACAACGATCGCTTACATTCTTTTAAGGTGTAAATTGAGCGTATCACCGTGTAGTTTTCAGGCATCAGCAACCGCGGAGATTCCCAAGCTAGACCGGCTAATCCTCCTATCTCCTCTAATAAAAGTGTCATTTCAACGTTCCCAAAGAGAAACATGGACCTATCGCAATCCCAAAACAGAGTAGTGGCCTCTATCATCATTTTGCTTGGCTGGATATCTAGAAGTGATGGTAGATTGCCCGGGTATTTTCTGACGAGAGTTTTGTCACTAGAGTGGAGGTCTTCCCACCAATTCAGTAGACTAGGGTGAATATTGGCGACCATGCCGAATCTGGGAACTTCATGCCTCATTTTTCTGCAAAGCGAAATAAGGTTAGGCCATTTACCCCCACCAGACTCGACTATTTAACACCAATAATTAGCAGGAAGCATTTAGTTCTCCAAATAAATGCATACAGCGTGAGGGTGTCCGTTTGGGTTTTATGGAAACCCAGTGGACTTTGGAAAAGGCTATCTTAAAGGCTATTGTGCGGACAACACGTTAGCCTGGCTAGGTTTGATCATGATGCATGCAACAGTATAACGGAATAAGGTTTCTATGGGGTTTTAGACTGGTACCCTTGAGAGGACAACTCAAGGGGGAAGGCACGGAATTGTCGACTGCACCGCTGATCGACTAGTTTTACCGTAAATACGCCTTTCCGAATTTAAGGGGTAATAATATAGGAAGAGCGCAACCACTCATTGTAAGCATTGCTATAGTATTTTGTTTGGCACGAGCGGAGTATGAATGTTGAGCATGATATGTAATAAATAAGCATTTAAATAAATAGTCATGTATTTGCACGTTGAGGAAAGCGGTAAATACAACAGTTATGATTGAAAGTAAGTACAAAAAGAAAACAAAGAGACATGTCAGTTTTGTTCATGCGAAATAAATACCTGAAAGAAGTAAACAATTAATGGTATGTAACAAATGAGAGGAAAGATGTGAGTATTAAACAAATTAAAGGTACAAATTCGCAAAACAATTTGTAATGGTAAAAGCCTAGGTACATCCCCAGCAGAGTAGCCATGCTGTCGCGCCCCCTTTTTCCCTTAATCGGAGATCGGGTTTATGACATTCTGACAACTCCTTTTAAAGGAAGAGGGTTAAAAGAAGAGTCGCCACCTAACGATTTTTAAGGTGCGTTAGGGCACCTAGAGTGATTAACAAATGAGACTAGTTTGCATTACCAGAGATCGGGTAAGGGCTTGAAATTATCCCAAGGGGAAGGTATTAGGCACCCCTCAAGATCCACAATTGTGGTTCCTGGCCAAATGGTTTTCGTGAATTTGTACAATAAGGAAGTAGCAAGTAATGGCTCAAATAAGAGGGGATTTCAAATAAGCATTGGAGTTATTAACTTTTGAAAGAACTAATAAAACATTTGAGAGAAAGGAAATCCTAGGTTATAAACAATATGGACCACATCAATGCAATACCCGATAGACACTCCTCAGAGAGGGGCTACACGTGGTATTAGCGCACCGGTCATTATATTCATATTCTACCCTTTCCCACCCCGTGAAGGTAATTGAAGTGTGTGTTGGTCACGAACTCTATTGCGTGCTATTACCCGTCCCATCCTATCAGTCCCGGAGGAGGCTAGGACTACTATACTAAAGGAGGTGCTAGGATGACCCCCTAAGTTTAAAGGATAAAATTCTAAGCGACAAGCAAAGACAATTAGGATTACAAATATGGGGAAAACAAATAGGAGCAGATATGAGGCCCAAGTATTCGTCCACAAGTTATTGACATAATTAGCACGACTCAAACACAAGTAAGGCCTTTCTAACTTCAGGACCTAAGGCATGATGTCTAAGCGAGAATGCAATAACGAGGCAGTTTTATTACTGATTTTAGAGAAGGAATTGTACCAGTTTCTAAATACTAATTTTAACATATTGTTAGCCAAACAGTATGCATAAAGAGATATACTTTCAGTTTTAACAAGTTTAATACCTAAATCTTTCCTAAACGTACCAAAAACCCGTTCCAGTCAAACTGTTCCAAGTGTCCAATGTTTTAGAAAATAGTTGTTAAGCAGGGGTAAGTCTGTTTTAATATTTAACCAGGCTAAGGGGTAGGTGTTGAGCGAATATGAATACAATCCTAAAAGTGCATGGTATCTAATGCAAACAAGGTGCAAGATGATGCAGGACTTATACATGATGTTCTCAATACATGAGCGTTTCAGCGTCAGAACGTGTTTTAGAAGGATTTATATATTAACACATTTGATTTAAAGCAGAATGTAGCAGTTTCACAAATAACCAATTCCTTGTTAGTTTGCTGAGCCTAATACAGGATTTCTAGGTGTTCGTAGCAATGTATGCAGTGATGCAAAGTACATGATTTTGGTATGAATGACATGAACATGCTGAAAACAATATCCTAAGGAACGTGATTTCTAATGCAAGATGGATGGTTGTTAATGTTATCATTTATCCTAGAAAAGCATGATTTCTAGGTGTTCGTAGCAATGTATACAGTGATGCAAAGTATGTTCTAACACATGATTTTGGCATGAATGACATGAACATGCCGAAAACAATATCCTAAGGAACATGATTTATAATGCAAGATGATGGTTGTTAATGTTATCATTTATCCTAGAAAAGCAGGATTTCTAGGTGATTCAATTATGGCAGATAAGAATGTTGAAGCAGTAATATTGTGACAGCCAATCCTATAAACATGATTTCTACATATAATGGACTGGTGAGTGGCTAGACATGGTTACTATTTCACACATAAGGAAAGTAAATCCTATAGGCATGATCTCTACTCGTGCCTATACTAAGTATGCATACCCCACCCATTTCACTATCCAACCCCAGAATCATTTTTACAATCAGTTATTACAGACCAGTGTTGCACGAATTACATAAGTAAATAAGAAAATTAAGAAGTTAAACTATAGGGAGCCTACTAATAGGCCCAAGTCTCCAAGTCCTTAATGCAATATTCCATAACCTTTCATAATCCGGATGTGTCAGAGTTCCTAAGGACCTCGGAGGATCCCAGGCAGTGCTCACACCCAGGTACCCTAGCCAAGAGGGAGTGTGTGCAGCGTGGGAATGCCAGCCTTGTGTGTCAGAGTTCAGTGGGTACTCAAAGGGTCCCTAAAGCAGTGCACACACAAATGAGCTGAACTTAAGAAACTGGGAGTAAAGTGAGATGTGCTCATAGTTTAGGAAGTTTAAGTAAAACAGTGTTGAAAACATTTTAAGAGGGTAAGGACTTTAGTAAAGATCGGCCTTTTCAGAACAAAGGTTCAATTGAAGAAAACAGTTTACCAACTCAAAACAAAACAAAGCCAGCATCACATAAATGAGCCAGGGTGGCCCAGTAGTCACAAACAAGGGAAGAGGTTTGAGGGCCAAACACACAGCCTGTGAAGCAAGCAGCTTTACACATAGACACATAATCAAAGGGTTTCTAAGGGTCAAGGGGAAGTTAGGGATATGACTGAGTGTCAAATTAGAGGAACATATCAACTAACATCATGACTGAATTAACATATTAGTCATAGGCACGGAGATGCATATAAAGAATAGAGGTTGAGTGAAAAGAGTCACATTGATCATTCAAAGTAAAGTGAAAATAGACATGTAAAAGAGAATTCAGAATTCTAATTGCATGTTGAACAGCAGAATCACAAGTAGAAAGATATAAGAAATACAAGGAACTGAACCATTAATAGAAACATATTGGTTTGATGACTGAAGCTTAAATTAGAACATACCAGTATGATGAAGAAAACATTAATGAAAGAAAAGATAAGAGATGCACAGTAGTCAGCCTTGGCTTGCAGCCGGCTCACTTAAAGTAATAGCAAGTAGCACAGAAGAGTGAGTGAAGAGAGTATGAAACTCTTTTGTTGTGAAAGGAGTGCACAGATCAGTTTTTGCATCTATGTCTGTGTGTGTGTATGATGAATGAGTAGAGTGTATATATAGTTCTTAAATTGAGTACAGAGTAACATAATTATAGAAATAGTACCAATTAAAATCAATCAGAGGTCTGGACTCCCTTCAATCAAGGAGTCATGATTCAAACGGGTGTAAATTGTATCAAAATAAAGAAAGAATCACTTAGAAAGTTGTTTATACCATAATAGGAGTAGTGAAGAATGTGGCATGCAATAAGGTCAAGTACATAGTATCTCAAGTAAGGAAAGTATATACTGAGTGCATTCATATGGTAAAAAGCATAAGTCAATTCTGAAAATTAGTCAAACAATCACGGATGGGACTAGAATCACAGGGAGTCATTCTTAACTAAGAAAAGTATCTCATATGATTGGAATACCACACAGGAAAATAATCTTAGTATACAGAATAAACAATTGGTATAGGTTCAGAAAATCCAAGTTAAAATCGATTAAACAGTAGAATTAATCAAATAAGGCAAGTGAATAACTCATGGGTCGGAATCAGTAGTATATCACCTTAAGGGATTGTGAAGGATACTAATCAGAGGGAATCAAGGATTCAAATAAGGCCAGTATCAGCTAAGGAAAAATAACACGGATTAAATAGACAAAGTTCAAGAACTCTGAAACCCTAGAAATCTCAGTAGAGTAAAATCATACAAGCTAAGGATTCATGTGTATTATTGGATAAACATGGAGGAACGTAGAGAGAGAAAGGAAGTCAGCAACATATACGAACATCACAGGGTAAAAACTTCAGAGAATCATAATTCACATATGCAAACATGTATTCAGAGACCCAAGGTGAAAGATTAGGGTTTTCACAACTCAGATAAAGAGAGAAAATTCAATAAAAACATTAAACACAACAGAAATCTTAAGAGAATACTGGAAAATCGTATGAAAACCATTTAAAACAAAGGGTTATGAAACCCTAGTTTGAAAAATGAGAGATTGTTTAAAATAAGAATATTTTCGAAAGAAACATGTAAAAAGCTTCATAGCATATACAGATCTAAGACAGATCTAAAGAAAATCCTGAAAATACCAAGGGTTAGGGTTTCAGATAACCCAGAGAAACAAGAACCTTAAAGATGTCGCAGGCGTTAGCCGGGAAAGTAGTAGCTCTTACTCAGACGGCCGGAGGTGGCAAAAAAGTGGCATGAGGGACCATGAGAGGTGAGTGAACCGCTCCAGGTTTGCTTGAGAGCCTTAGGGTGTCGTCAAACCGGTGTAAGGCAAACAAATTACCAGGAGATGATGGGAAGCCATAGTTTCCGGCGACGGAACCAGCCGGAGACGATGAACAAGCTTCATTGGAAGGGGGAAGCTAGGAAAGGTTCTAGAGAGAACCAGAGAGAACCGGAGAGGAATAAAGAGATAATGAGAGATGGGAAATGAGAGGCGGACGGGGGGTAGTAGGGGTTTAATTTAGGTAACAAATATATGGGTCGTTGATCTAGTTTGATCAACGGCTCAGATTGGTTTGGGGTTGAGCCAGGTATGGAATGGGTTTTGGGCTGGGTAGAGAATGAGTTAAAGGGTCAGGTGGGTTTGGTTTTTTTAAAAATGGCTAGGATTTAAATAAAGGGCTAAAACGTTAAATACCCAATTAAAAGATAAATAAATAATAAAATAGCTAATAATTGTATAAAAATGAAATTGAGGTTAAATAAATACAATTAAGGTAATTGGCTAATATAAAAAATATAAAATGGCTAATCAGTGATTAAAATGGTTTAAAATATACGATTAGGCTATAATTGAAACATTGCTGTAATTATAATTAAATAATGTTAAAATTGGATAATTTATGAAAAATTAAATCCTGACAAGACTGGAATGGTATATTGAGCTAAGAAATAATTTGAAATTATTTATAGTACGATTTATGAATAATTATTGAATATAAAACACTAAATAAATAGGAAAATAAATTGGAAAAATGCCAATTATTATGAAAGGTGATTTTGAGGTATATATGCAAGTTTGAAAATAATTTGAGGAAAAATTAGGTATCAACAGTGACGAGAGTCCTTGCATAGCTACTCTTATGCTTATGTCCAGGTAGTCTAGGACCCAAAAGCATGCTTTACTTTCCATATTTGTAATTTAACTGATAAATTTGAAATCCTTAAATTATATCGAACTTGGAAAATGGATATCTAAAAATATTGAACACCGTCTTCTTGTACATTAAAATAGAAATTGTCATTTCCTTGGGTAATTATTTTCCTGATGAATTCTGGATTTACTGTTTGGAATATATGTATTTATGAGTACATGCGTCGCATGTATTATTCGCGAGCGGGGTAACTCTATTATCTATATTTGACCACGTTGCATGTATGATTCGTGAGCGGGGTAATAGATGCATCTATGGTTTGCGTCGTTCGACCCTTCGGTAGTGCACATTTATTATTTTGTTGGATCGGGCCGTACGACCTCGGCATATTATGCGCATGTTATTTGCTTGGTAATTTTTTGTGGTTGTTAAACCGTTGAATGCCCTGAAGAATAAATTAGTAACATGTTTGATAGGAATTGACACTTAAATGTCCTTATGGAAAAACTTGTCATTTCTTGTCTTTATTGTTATTCATCTTTGATATTCCTGCTTAGCCTCGTGTTTAAATAAATTGTTTTTGCCCTAGTAAGTGTCAAGTTGACCTCTCGTCACTAATTTGCGAGATTAGACTGGATACTTACTGGGTACATAATGATTATGTACTCATGCTATGCTTCTGTACTTAATTGTACAGGTTCTGAGGCAGGTGCATCTGGTTATCAGCCCGGAGCATGTTCTTGACTTCTCGAGATCAGAGACTCCATGGTGAGATGCTTCTCTTGATGTCGTTCAGCAGCACGTTGGAGTCCTTCCCTTTTGTTATTATGTATACATCCACTCAGACAGTAGGATAGATGTATTCTTTTGATTCCTTCTACTAGATACATGTATACTGTGACACTAGTTCCTGGCACACACATTGTAGACTATTCTTTTGGAAATGTAACTATTTAAATTTAACTTATTGATCTTGGCAATTAAATTTGCCTTCGATATTTGTTATCTTCTCATGCTTGTGACAAAAACTCAAGTATTGTTAAAAGGGTTTTATAAAGTTTAGTTGAACTCACTAGGCTAATTGTGTTAGCTTGCCTAACATTAGCGTTGGCCACCATCGCGACCTATATTAGGATTTGGGTCGTGAAAACATGATAACAAAGCTCTAGGTTCACGTAGGTCACACAAGTAATGGGTAAACCTAATAGAGTCTTGCGTATCGGTACGAAGACGTCTGTATTTATCTTCGGGAGACTATAGGTTGTTAGGAAATCTCTCTTTATTCATCTTTTATCATGCAGTTGATAGTATGTTAAATCTCACTCTTCTATTCTCTCACAGATGGTGAGGACGCGCTCAACCGACGTTCCAGACCCGGGAGGGGACACTACCCCCCTCGCTAGAGGCTGAGGTAGAGGCCGGGGGAGGGCATCAGACCGAGGTAGGGGATGAGGGCGTCCTAGAGCTGCCCCAGTTGCACCACCAGCTGATCCAGCAGAGGATCCTATTATTGAGGAGCAGGGCAAGGTGCCCGCAGCAGATCCTGCCCCGGTGGATTTCATGACAGCGTCGGGCTTCCAGGAGGTTATGGGCCATATGATGCGGTTCATGGATACTATGACCCAGGCTGGTTTATTTCCAGCGGAACCGGCCACATCTCAGGCAGGAGGGGGAGCACAGACTCCTACTGCCCAGACCCTAGGACATGCAGCTGCGGTTTATCAAACTTTGAGTACACTGCCCGCAGGTGGGGCCCAGCCAGTAGTAGCAGCAGCACCTTAGCCCAGACCATCTGCGGACGGCGATCCGCAGAAGCTATTAGACAGATGGACCAGACTGCACCCTCCTGTCTCCGGGGGCGAGTGTCATGAGGATGCTCAGGATTTCATTGGCAAGTGCAGGGACAGACTGCACAACATGAGGATACTGGAGTCACATGGAGTTGACTTCACTACTTTCCAGCTAGAGGGAAGGGCCCGTAGATGGTGGCAGTATAATGTTCTGGGAAGGCCAGCGGATTCCCCCTATCACTTGGGAGAATTTCACTCAGCTATTCCTGGACAGGTATATTCCACCATGTGAGAGGGAAGAGCTACGGTACCAGTTTGAGCAGCTGGAGCAGGGTCAGATGTTAGTGACCGACTATGAGGCGAGGTTTTCTGAGTTGTCTTGTCATGCACTTATGATACTTCCTATTGACGCATAGAGAATATGGAGGTTTGTAGTAGGGTTGCACGCTGGTATGAGAGCCAACATGGCCCGAGAGGTGGAGATGGGTACTCCTTATCAGCTAGTCATGGAGATCGCTCGCACGTTTGAGGGCTATCGTTTGAGGAGTAGAGAGAAAGGACAGCAGGATAAGTAGGTTCGGTTTTCTGGAGATTTTAGAGGTGCTCTGGCTAGGGGCAAAGGTCAGCTTGGTACGGGCCAGCCCAGCAGGACTCTATATTCAGCACCCCTACCACTCCTCGAGGCGCTTCAGTGAGACCTAATTTCAGTGCGATGCCGGAGAGTTCTTATCGCCCACCAGCTATTCAGGGTTCCTCCGGCGGGTATTTTGGTCATCAGGGATCTTCCATATCTTATTTCAGTGATATACCAGAGAGTTCATACCGTCCTCCAACTATTAAGAGTTCTTCCAGTGGTTATTCTCGCCACCAGGGCCAGTCTTTAGGGCAGCAGGCTATGATCACCCCTCGAATCAAGGATCGGATTAAGGATGCGCCCGAAACTCCGAAATATACTCTCGGCGGCTCGCAACTAGCCAAATATAGAATAATCGAATCATTTTAAGTTCAAAGAAGGAGAATTAACAAGGAAATCCCAAACTTAGGTGTTCTTGAAGAAACTTGGAATTTCGACCCCGGGCCCACTTGTTCGGATTTCGAAAATTCTTGAAGGATTAAATTACCCGAAGCCTTACTAATTAAATTATACAATTTACTTCAAAAATTCATGCTCAAATCGTGGCAAAAGATCACATTTTCTAAATTCTAGGTTTCTTAGCAAATTCTCACATTTTCCCCCAATTTTCATATCAAATCTATGTAATAGATCTTGTATTTAACTTGAAAATAAGTAGAAACAACTTACCTTTGATGCTTGATGAAATCCCCCTTGAAATGCTCTCCAAAATCATCCAAGCCAAATGAAAGAAATGAAGAAAATGGGCCAAATTCGTGCTTAAAGAATCTGCCCATGCTTCACCGGGTTGTACCTTGCACTTGTGCTGTACAGGTTGTACATCCTATTAAAATTTTCCCTTGTTGGACACCTTCTGTTAAAACACCAATAACTTCTTGTATCAATAACCAAATAACAAACAGTTTAAAGATTTAAAACCTACACTCGAAGATCTGTAATTTGATAGGTTGTACAACATATAACTCCTTATATATCCCGAGATATGAGCTTCTAAAGTCAGCTCCAGGCATCAGAAAATTCTTGCAAAAACTGTTCCACCAGTCTTCTTCAATTGGTCATATCTTTTTGCACAAAACTCCAAATGACAACTAGTTTGATGTTCTGAAAAGTAGACTTCAATATCTACAACTTCCATCGTTTGCAAACTTTTAGATTCCTTATAGATTCTTATATATACGCTTCCAAAGTTAGCTCCTCGACGCTCAATTTGCTGTCAAAAAAATGCACCAGAACATTTCTGCAATTCTTTTCTTCTTTTTCGTCCGAAATTCATTCCGTTAACCTTCCGAAATCCACCCGAGGCCCTCGGGACCTTAACCAATTATACCAAAACGTCCCAAAACATGATACGAACTCGCTCGAGGCCTCAAATCACATCAAACAACGTCAAAATCATGAATCGCTCTCCAATCCAAATCTTTAAGAACTTAGAATTTCAAACTTCTACATCCGACGCCGAAACCTATCAAATCACGTCCGATTGACCCCAAATTTTGCACACAAGTCATATTCGACATTATGGACCTGATCCAACTTTCGAAACTGGAATCCGACCCCGATATCAAAAAGTCAACCTCTCGGTCAAACTTCTCAAAAACCTTCAAATTTCTATCTTTAGCCAAATGACTTCAAAATGACCTCCGGACATCCGAATTCACTTCCGATCACGCTCCCAACTCCAGAATCACAATACGGAGCTATTCCCAGACTCGGAATCCCAAATGGACATCAATATTATTGAAATGCGCTTCAAGCCAAACTTAGAAAATATCTTCAAAAATGCTGACTTCCACAATATACACTGAAACGCTCTCGAGTTATCCAAATCCTGATCCGGACATACGCCCAAGTCCGAAATCACCATATGAATATGCTGGAACCTTCGGATCCTGATTCCGAGGTCGTTTACTCAAAATTCCAGTCTTACTCAATTTCTTCAACTTAAAGCTTCTAAAATGAGATTTTTTCTTTCAATTTAACTCTGAACCTCCTGAATTTCAACTCTGACCAAACATACAAGTCACAATACCCGAAATGAAGTTGTTCATGACTCCTAACTACCGAACGACGCGCTGGATCTCAAAACGACCGGTTGGGTCGTTACATTCTCCCCCACTTAAACAGACGTTCGTCCTCGAACGTACCAAGAACCGCCCCAGAATTATCTGAAGTCACTGACCAACACCACGTGCACCTTCCCGTGCTGACACAGCCCATTTGAACACATTAACTTGATAAAATCTGAAGATATTCCATTTTTTTCCATATATTAAACTCAGACCCCAGTTCCAACACTTGAAATTCTCTTTCATGCCTTGTTCTAATATGTGCGCACCGTATCAACTACCACACGAGGCATCAGAACACAACTGCGTATCCTTGCTGAATCAGCACCATACACCGCATAATCCATCATCTGACCACAATGACGCTCCCTGAACCTTAACAGCCAGAATTCTACGAATTTGATACTCTCAATGCACTTTATAAGATACACACATACATCCTGCTATAATGCTGACGATACCACCACAACGGAGGAAATGTGTAGAAATTCCTAACCAACTGCAGAGTTAACTAAATATCGAAATCCTTTCTCCTGACTAAGATCATCATCTCATTGCAACCAATGATGGTGATTGTCCTGTAATATACTTGCATAGTCTTATCACATCGATCCTAGATTTATAAATTTTGTCTTACCCAGTATGAACTGCTAAGACAACCAATCACCCCAAACATGGCCACTAGCTTCACACGATGCCACAGCGCCAATAGGCCACAATCCGAACACGACACATAAAGAAATGACTCCGGAAGGGACTACTCAACTCACACAACTAATATGAACTTTCCTTAGAAAATTATGAAGTAAAACACAAGAAAATAATTACAGGAGCCTTGCTCTGTATCACATTGTTCCGATCCAAATAACATACCCATGGCGGCATGCCATCCGATCCCATCATAAGACTTACATAAGGAAATATACAAGGAGCTGAATTGCTCACTATTACAAATCACTGAATATCGGTCAGAAGCACGCTAAGTGCATAA
>ML251681.1:0-18043 GCA_005239495.1 Nicotiana undulata | reverse complement strand
TTTTTGTTGTTATTCATCCTATGAACATGATTTCTAAGTGAATACAATTGTAATGAGATGCTGGAAGAAATAAATCTAATTATCATGGTATCTAATGCATGAGTGACATGTTATTCCTAAGCATGGTGACTATTATGCATATAGGAAAAGTAAACCTATAGGCATGATTTCTACCCATACTACAACATGCATATTCCCCACCCATTTGAATATCCAGCCCCAGAATCTTTTACAACCAATTATTACAGACCAGTGTTGCATAAGTAAATAAGAAAATTAAGAAGTTACACTATAGGGAGTCTACCAATAGGCCCAAGTCTCCAAGTCCGTAATGCCATATGCCATGGCCTTTCAAAACCCGGTGTGTTAGAGTTCCTAAGGACCTCAGAGGATCCCAGGCAGTGCTCACACCCAGGTACCCTAGCCAAGAATGAGTAAGTGTAGTGTAGGAATGCCAGCCTTGTGTGTCAGAGTTCAGTTGGTACTCAAATGGTCCCCAAAGCAGTGCTCACACGAAGGGGGCTGAACTTAGAAAACTAGGAGTAGAGTGAGATGTGCCATGGATAAGTTTAAAAAGGGTTTTGACAGAAATTGAGTAAGAAAATAGTTTAAACAAGAAAGACTAATATTTTTAGAAAAATAGAGTTCTGAAAAGTGGTAATAAGATCAATTTGAAAATGGTAAGGCAACCAGAACAACACATACAGAACCATGATTAAAACAAATTCCACAACTACACACAAGGTAATGGGGAATTGGGAACAAATATGAAGCATGTAAGTGTGAGCACAGAAGAATCAGAATTACACATGGATTCAATAACAAAGAGGTCCTAAGGAGTTCACAAGCCCAAGGTATAACAGGCATTTCGAAGTTACACAGGAACAAAGCAATCACGAAGTGCAGGATGCATTATCACACAGAGGTCTAGACTATCATCAAGGAACATTGAAGTATAACCTAAAAGAGATATAAACATGCTGAGTCTAAGGGAGTGGGGAACAATTAGGGACATGTAATAGACCATGAAAGCAGACATATTAATTGCAAGTTGAATAGTAGAACAACAAGTGGAAACATATCAGGAATACAAGGAATTGAACTATCAATAGAAACATGTTGGTTTGATGACTGAAGCTTAACTCAGAACATACCAGTATGATGAAGGAAGCAATAATGCAAGCAAATATAAGAGATGCATAGTAGTCAGCCTTGGCTTGCAGCCGGCTCACTTAAAGTAATAGCACAGAAGAGAGTATGAAACTCTTTTGTTGTGAAAGGAGTGCACAGATAAGTTTTTTGCATCTATGTTTGTATGTGTAAGAGAGTTTAGAACAGTCTATTGTTCGTGTCATGCTAAGAAGAGAGCAGATGTATTTATAGTCTAAAACAAGCATAAGAATAAGGTAAGAAGTGCTAATTTAACATAATTATGGAATAATGTCAATCAGAATCAATCAATGTCCGGACTCCCTTTAATTAGAGAGTCAGGATTCAAACGGATACAAGTTATAATAAATAAGGAAAAGGATCAATTACAAGACTGACTTTACCATATTAAAGCATGTGGCATGAAATAAGGCTGAATACAGAATGCTCCAAGTAAGGAAAGTATATGTCAAATATTTGAAAGCATATTTAGGCACATGAATATGGTAGAATGCAATTTTAGTTCTGAAAATCAGTCAAAGAATCACGGATGAGACTGAAAATCATAGGGGATCAGTGCTAACTAAGGAAAACATCTCACATGTAAGGAAGTAATCCAAAATCAGTAAAGGTTCTAAGGAAAACATATACGAGTTACAACTTTGAGAAAAGATATCACAGCTCTGAGGGAAATCAATAGAATCAATAGAGAATACTGTGTAAGGGTCGATACAACAATCAATCAAGTCCGTTAAACAATGAATAGTACAAAATCAAAGAAACCCTAGGCAAGTAGTAAAGAACAGTAGAAGATTGAAAACCCTAGGTAAAGTAAGAATCACACAAGTTCAGAGACAAAGTAATAGCTTTGAACATGATAGAAACATAGAGAACATAATCATAAACCCCAATAGGCAACAACGGGATAAAAATCACAGAGAATCTTAAGTAGTCATGAGAAATAAGAGTTCGTGCATTTAAACAATCATATCAGTCACAGAGGGACTCAGAATCTAGGGAAAAACTGGGGTTTTTAGTAAGTTAAAATGAAAGACAACTTCGAATAAATCGTTGAATAATAGAAAGAAACATAGAATGATGTTAAAAACAGAAGCAAAAATCGTCTTTTGAAAAGGGGGTTATGAAACCCTAGTTTTGAAGTGAAAGACTGTTCGAAGTAGAAACGTTTTTCTTTTCAAAGAAAACATGCAAAAGATTCGTAATATACATAGACCTGAGGCAGATCTAGAAAAACATCGAAGAGATATAGGAGTTAGGGTTTCGTGGAACCCAGAGAAGTAAGAAAAACCTCAGAGATGACGCCGGCCTTAGCCGGAAAGGTCATAACTCTTACTCAGATGACCGGGGATGGACGAAAGTGGCATGAGGGACCATGAGAGGTGAGTGAACCGCTCCAGGTTCTCCTGAGGGCTTTAGGATATCACTGGACTGGTACAAGGTGGACAAATAACCAGGAGATGATGAGGAGCCATGGTTTTCGGTGAGAGAACCAGCCGGAGAAGATGAACGGGCTTCATCGGAAGAGAGAAGCCAAGGGAAGGTTCTAGAGAGAACCAGAGAGGACCAGAGAGAGATAGAGAGAGAATGAGAGCTGGGCCAATGAGAGGCCGGAGGGGGGATAATTGGGTTTAATTAAGGTAAAGGATATCTGGGCCGTTGATCTACTTTGATCAACGACTCAGATTGATTTTGAGCTGGGCCGGGTATGGGGATTGGTTTGGGCTGGGTTATTTATGGGTTAAAGGGTCAGGTGGGGTTGGATTTTTAAAAAAATGGCTATAAGTTAAATAAATGGGGCTAAACGTTAAATACCCTAAAAATAAGATAATTAATTAGTAAAACATCTAATAATTGTGTAAAATGAGATTAAGACTAAATAAAATGAAATTAAGGTGATTAACTAAAAATAAAAAATAAAAAATGATCAGTTATTGATTTTAAAATGGTATAAAATGTACAATCGTGCTATAAAATGCAAAAAATTGCTGTTAGCTAAATAATGCCAATATTGACTAATTTGTGAAATAATTAAACCTTAATGGAATTAAATAGGATTATGAATAATATATTGAGCAGGAAAATGTCTTGAAATTATTTATAACACCATTTATGAATAATTATTAAATATAAAATATTTAGTAAACAGGAAAATAATTCGATAACTATATGAAAAATTATGGAGAACTATCAATTATTATAACGGAAAAAGATCAAACCTTCCCCTAACGTATCAACTCTAGTCTAAAAATTCCCCTCGTTAACCTATTTTGCTAAGAATGACCATGCCGTTAAAAATCTGGCATATTTGTGNAATTACCCCCAAGATAACATGAAATTGTGAATGCAAAAGTTGTGGCGGTCTTCACCAAAGAAGAGCATGATCTCCTAGCTGATACATGTAAATGGAAGTTAACTCGTACTCGTCCGTCAATTGAAAGAATCAAAACATATCTTGCGTAAATTATCAAAGTAAAAGGAAGTCTAAAAATTGGGGGGTAAAACAATGTTTGCTGGGTCGGGTCGGATATTTGGGTTATGGGTGGGGTAAAATCCGGTTTGGGGTATGACTTAATTAATAGCCAATCAGAAATGGCCACGTGAAATTAATAAAGTTAAAATAATTTATAACTCACCCGTTAGAATTAAGGGTACAAATATGCCAGATTAATAACGGTAGGGTCATTCTTAGCAAAATAGGTTAACGGGGGGTATTTTTAGACTAGAGTTGATACGTTAGGGGTAGGTTTGACTTTTTTCCGTTATTATAAAGAGTGATTTTAAAGGTATATATGCAAGTTTGAAAAATAATTCGGGGAAAAATTGGGTATCAACACTCGTTTTGCGTGTACGGCCCCGACGTATAGCCGGGAAGCTTTTATATGAAAAATTTGGAAAAATACTAGTGTTGCCATTAAAATTGAATTTAAGTTGACTTCGGTCAACATTTTGGTAAACGGACCCGGACCCGTGATTTGACGGTCCTGGAGGGTCCGTAGGAAAATATGGGACTTGGTCGAATGCCCGGAATCGAATTCCGAGTTCCCACGCCCGAGAAATAAATTTTTGAAAGAAATTATTTTTCTAAAAATATAAGAGTTTTTGGAAATTTGGTTATATTTGCAATTTATGGTATCGGGCCCGTATTTTGATTCCGGAGCCTGGTACAGGTTTAATATGATATTTAAGTTGTGTCTGTAAAATTTGGTAAGAAACGGAGGTCGTTTGACGTGATTCAGACCCGTAGTTGTAAGATTTGAAACTTTGAATGTTTTGAGATTTTTCTTTGATTCCTATGCTAAATTCGTTGTTTAAGATGTTATTTTGGAGATTTAAGCACACGAGTAAGTCCGTAGGATATTTTTAGGGTGGTGTGCATGTTTGGTTTGGAGCCCCGAGGGCTCGGGTGAGTTTTGGGGTGTTTAGACTTAAGAAATCACTGCTGGTGCACCAGTTCTGGTGTGCCCGCACCTACGAGCCTAAGGCCGCAGCGCAGATGCGACCAATCCGCAGGTGCAGTCCTTGTCTACGCAGGCGCGCAACCGCAGGTGTGGATGACTTCTCGCAGGTACGACCCTCAGTGAGCCTGTCCATTTCCAGAGGTGCGATCAATTTTCCGCACCTGCGAGAGCGCAGGTGCGACCCAAGCACCGCAGGTGCGAGGGTCAGGCAGTGAAATTTTGAAAATAGTAGCAAAAACGGGATTTCTTCAAAAATTCATAACCTTTTCTCTAAAACTCGAACTTGGGCCATTTTTGAAGAGGGATTTCACCACAAAACCATATGTATGTGTTCTTAGACTTGTTTTCTTCAATTTCCTTTAACACCCATTAGATTTCTAGGCCTAAATCATGTTCTTAAGGGTAGAAATTGGGGATTTGAGTAGAGTTAGGATTTTTGAATAATTGAAATTTAGACCTCATTTTGGGGTCGGATTTCGAAACTAATTACGTATTCGGCATCATGGGTGAATGGGTGATCGGGTTTTGGTCCGAACCTCGTATTTTGACCAAGGGAGCCCGGGGTCGACTTTTGACTTTTTTGGGAAGAATGATAGAAAACCTATAAGTGAGCATTGGGATTGAATTATTTAACCTTTATTGATGTTATTAAGTTAATTATGTCTAGATACAAGTGATTTGGAGTCAAATTTTAAAGGGAAAGCGGTAATCGAGGCTTGAGTTCGTCGTGGAATTTGAGGTAAGTGCTTGGCCTAACTTTATCTTGAGGGAATAGGTGCTGTGTCCTATTTTCTATGTGTTAGAACCATGTTCAACGTATAGGTGAGGTGACGAGTACCTATACGTTGGTGTCAAGCATGCCCCAGAGTCGAATATTGTGAATTATGTGGTTCTTCATTAATTGTTACTCTAGTTTCACTTTGTGGTTATTCATATGGGTGAAAGTTTTTGATATTGACTAGAGTTGAGTACTAATTTTTATTGAGGAATTCTATGTGAAGTTATGTACTAAGTGAGATTGATTATAGTTGTGTCCCTTACCGGGACGGTATTGATTCTACAATTGTTCCCTTGCCGGGATGTTATGGTTCTATTATTGTTGTTCCTATTGTTGATTTTCTTTGCCGGATTTCTGTTATTGATATTGTTTGGGTGAGGAAGAGTGTAAAGAACGAAGGGTGATGCCGTGTATGATATTGTGAGAGAGTGTAAAAACACGAAGGGTGATGCCGTGCCATATTATGATATTAAAAGCACAAAGGGTGATGCCTTGCCGTTTCTGCTAATTTATTGTCAGGATGAAAGTAAAAGCATGAAGGGTGATGCCGTACCTTTGCATTTTTACTATTTGGTGAGGATGAGAGTAAAATCACGAAGGGTGATGTCGTGCACTATTTTCTCTGTGATTTTATTCCTGCTGTTCAAGTTGATATTTGAATTGTTGTCTTATTTCGTTATATTCCATTATTTGATATTCCTTTCCCCCAGCATGTTCCCCTTTCCTTAGTACTTAACTGTTTATTTCTTGTTGTTATTACTTCCTCCGAATATTATTAAATTGCATAGGTTGTTTTGGTTGTCGTGTCCTAGCCTCGTCACTACTTCACCGAGGTTAGGCTCGACACTTACTCAGTACATGGGGTCGGTTGTACGGATGCTATACTCTGCACATTTTGTTGTGCATATCCCAGTACAGGACCCTACGGACATTAGAGCAAGGAGGATGCCTTCAGTCCACGTGGAGACACCGAGGTAGTCCTGTAGGCGTCCGCAGGCCTTGGCATCCCGTCCTACTTCTTTGTATTCTGTTATAGTTATTTCAGAAACAGATGTACTTATTTCATTCAGACCATTATATGTATTATTCATTGACAGTCCGTGAGTTTGTGACTCCAAAATTCTGGGTTGGTATGGCGAAGTTCGTACGCCATTTAATTAAGTTATCAAATTTTGCTTCATTTTTGTACTTTCATTTCTGTTGGTTCTGTATTGTGCATGTTATTAAATAATAATGAAGGAATAAGGTAAATTTAAATATTCACGTTGGCTTGCCTATCGGGTTCAACGTTAGGCTCCATCATGGTCCCGACGGTGAAATATTCGGGTCGTGACAAGTTGGTATCAGAGAACTAGGTTGCTTAGGTCTCACAATTCACGGACAAGCTTGGTAGAGTCTGAGGGATCGGTACGGGGACGTCTGTACTTATCCCCAGAGGCTGCAGAGTTTAGGAATAACTTCACATCTATTCTTCGCTGTCGTGCGATTTGAATTCTAAATGCTAACTGAACTTCTATTCTATTCTCTCGCAGATGGCGAGAACACGTGCTTCTTCATCTACTGATCAACAACCCGAGTATCCAGTTGCAGCTCCTATGAGGGGCCGAGGACGAGGTCGTGCTAGAGGCCGTGGCAGGGGCAAAGCTCAACCTAGGGCAGCAACCCTAGTGGCGGAGCCTCAGGTAGAGTTTGTTGATGAGGTTCCTACCCAGACAGTCCTGGTTGGACTAGCTCAAATTCCCGAGGGGTTCATTTCCACCCCGGTACTTCAGTATGCTCTGGTCCGTCTTGTGGTCCTGATGGAGAGTGTTTCTCAGGAAGGTTTACTTCCTACAGCATCAACCGTCTCTCAGGCTAGGGGAGGAGCCCAGACTCCTGCTACTTGCACTCCGGAGCAGTTGGCTTCTCAGTTCCACACTCCAGCACCTCAGACAGCTGGGGTAGTCCAGCCAGGTATTGTGGCTCAGGAAGGTGATGGGGAAGTTATGATTGCTGATGCTTTATGGATACTGGACCGTTTCACCAAGTTGTTTACTACTACTTTTAGCGATGCACCTTCAGAGGATCCCCAGGACTACTTGGATAGTTGCTATGAGGTTCTTCGGAACATGGGGATAGTAGAGACCAATGGGGTTGATTTTTCTATATTCCGCCTTTCAGGTCCCGCCAAGACTTGGTGGAGAGATTACTGTTTGACCAGACCAGCTGGATCACTATACGACCCCGGAAAATTTTGCTAAGCAATTTAGGATTTTGGGGTGCCAGGTAGGCTAATTATAATATTTTATGTGTTATAAATTTGATGTAAATGAATTGGATGTGGTAAATAAGTGTATGAGTCAAATAATGAGTAATGTGGGGTCCAAGGAAAGGCCTAAGTCTAAGCCAAATTGGAATATTTCATAATAGGCTAAAATTCCAAATGAGTTTGCACAAGTCCACACTTTTAACGGGAATACCTAAATAAATATAATGTTTTATGTGATTAACAACCTATAAAATGAAAGGTATTCGAGTCTAGTTTCCAACGCTTCAAACCGTTCTTCATTTGGACATTTCTACACAAAGTTATGATCAAATTACCAAAGGCTGGAAAAATGCGATCCTGTGTCAAATTTGCGATCGCAAAATCAATATGCGATCTGCATAAGTGATCCACGACCGCAAATCTGGTCGCAAGCTGGGCCAATGTAGCCCATTTTTGGGCACTTGTTTAGTGATGCATTTTACGGCCCACATTCTTGTTTTGCGGTCCATTATTCGACCGCAGATCAAGTTTTGGAGGCTTATTTTTCCTATTTTTTTAACCCGACCCCATTTTGATACATAGGTTTAAGGGCTTCATTTGGGGTTATTTTCTACTAATTTTAGAGAGGGTTGAGAGCATATAGAGAGATAAATAAGGTTCCTAGCTTCATAATCACCCAAATCTTGCTCAAGTCTTCAAGAAACAAGGAAGATAACCACTAGATTGTCCTCCATCCGGGTAAGTCCTACTTCCAAGATTTCATGAAAGAGATTAAGGGTTCAAATATGTTGTGGGGGTTAGAAATAAGCCATGCATGTGGGACTAATTTGTAGTATGTGATATTAAAGAACTAATTTGGATAGTTCATGTTAAAATAGGTTGAGGGAAGAAGGAATTGCCATTTTTTAAATTTTGTAGTCTACTTCACATGTTAGGTGTTTGATGAAATTCCTAAGAGAGTTACACCATGGGTAATCTTCCTAATTATTAATCGTTTTCCGCTATTTCCTTATAGATTGTTATTGCTAGAGGTGTTGGTGTATTGTAGAAACTTAAGAAAAATCTCTTTGAGGTATGTATGGCTAACTCTAATCTTCATAGGATGAACTTATTGGCGTTCAAATACCGGGTATGAGTCCCTTCTTTGATTCTCTGAAGAATTGATGGTTTCAATATGTTAAGTTGGGAAACTCCTGTTTCCATATTGTTCTAAGTTGCTACCATGTCATTATGCTACTTGAAAATGGAAATTATGATTATCGTCCTCTTTTCTTTACTATGTGTACGGATCCTTAATATGAAGAATGATTATATGAAACGGTTAAAGAGAGGAATGTAACACAAATTGTTAGATGTGTCCAAGTGCCAAGAATTGTATAATAGATGATGGAAAAGGAATGTGAACCGAATAATTAAATTGATATGGTTATGTCCCAGAGTGAGATGGCTTAGACGATCGGGCTAAGATCGGACTCCATGTTGTACACATGGTGGTATTTGCATCGAAAATATGATATTGGATATGTCTCACTGTTTCAAGTGAGATGACTTAGCCGATCGGGATGAGATCGGACTCCGTGTGAAAACGACACGGTGGTATTATGTACTATTGATGCTGATGATGTGTCACTTGGGATGGCTTAGCCGGTCAGGCCGAGACCGGACTCCGTGTAAAAGACACAATGGCGTTATAAAATTATGGCATTTTTCTTTAAAGGACTACTATTCAAAAGATGGAATAACGAATTAAGAAACCATGGTGACCCTTGTTTGTGTTCCTCCAATGTAACGACCCAACCGGTCGTTTTGAGATCCAACGCATCGTTCAGCAGTCGGGAGTCACAAACACCTTCATTTCAGGTATATTGACTTGTGCATATGGTCGGAATTGAAATTCAGGAAGATCAAAGTTGAATTTAAAGGAAGATTCTCATTTTAGAAGTCTTAAGTTGAAGAAATCGAGTAAACTGGAATTTTGAGTAAACAACCTCGGAATCAGGATCCGAGGGTTCCAGCAGGTTTGTATGATGATTTCGGACTTGGGCGTATGTCCGGAACGGGTTTTGGATAACCCAGGAACAATTCAGCGCATATTGTGGAAAGTTAGTATTTTAAGGAAATATCCTAAGTTTGACTTGAAGTACATTTCAATGATATTGAGGTCTGTTTGGGATTCCGAGTCTGGGAATAGCTCTGTATGGTCATTCTGGAGTTGGGAGCGCGATCAGAAGTGAATTCGGATACCCAGAAGTCAATTTAAGGTCATTTGGCTAAAGATAGAAAACTGAAGGTTTTTGAAGAATTCGACCGGAACTAGAAATTTTGATATCGGGATCGGAATGCGATTCCGAAAGTTGGAGAAGGTCCGTAACGTCGAATATGACTTGCCTGCAAAATTTGAGGTCAATCGAACGTGGTTTGATAGGTTTCGGCATCGGATGTGAAAGTTAGAAATTTCAAAGTTCATAAAGTTGAATTCTTGCGTGATTCGTGTTTTCGGCATTGTTTGATATGATTTGAGGCCACGACTAAGTCCGTGATATGTTTTCAGACTTGTTGGTATATTCGGACGAGGTCCCGAGGGGCTCAGGTGAGTTTCGGGGTGGTTTCAGACCATTTCTAGGCCATTTTTAACTGCTGGTTTTCGGCTACAGAAGTGTTCTACGCGATCGCGGGGAATTGGTCGCGATCGCGGTGAGTAAAATGTGAGAAACGGGCCAGTGAATCGCGATCGCGGAAAGCCTTCAGCGATCGCGTAGAGTAAATGTTCTGCTGCACTGACTCTACTTTGGAGGCTCATATCTCACAATCTATAAGGAATTTTGAGATGGTATAAACATGAAAGTTGTAGCCCTTTGTGTCTAATTTCTATAATTGTAAACCATTCATGATTTGGATTTGTGTACAAAGCGTTATGGCTGGTACACTACAGGGTGTCCGGGATAATGAAGAAGAAAGTTGTGTTGCACATGGGCTGACTTTGCTAGAGACTATCTAGAAATATATAAGGAATTGGAAGATGACCAACACATAAAAGTTGTAGACCTTTGACACTAGTTTGCAGAAAATTTAACCATTTGGAGGTGTGTGCAAAAAGTTATGACTATTCTAGTGGAGGCTGTCCGGGCAGGCTGTGCAATTGTTCTCTGCGATCGCGAAGGGCAAATTTTGGGCTGGAAAAATTGTTCTCCGCGATCGCGAAGCATTTTCCGTGATCGCGATGAGTAAATACCTGGGCAAAATGATATTTTAGCGGGTTTAGCTCATTATTCTTCATTTCTTCATGACTATGGCCGGATTTTGAGAGCATTTCAAGGAAGATTTCAACCAAGCTTCAGAGGTAATATCATTCTACTTATTTCTAAGTTAAATAAAAGATTATATCATGGATTAGAACATGAAAATTAGGGAAAATTTGTGGAAAAATTAGTATTTTGAAGAAAACCTAGAAATTTGGAAATTTGGATTTTAGCCACGAATTTAGCATTGAGTAAAATGTGTTAATTAATTAGTAAAACTTCGGGTAGGGATTTTTTTCAAGAAATTTTGAGGTCCGGGCACGTGGGCCCGAGGGCATTTTGTTCATTTCATAGAGTCGGCTGAGGAACTTTGTAATTTGAATTGGTTATGAAGTATATTTTCATTGAATTATCGTTATTTGAATAGTTGGGAGCGTGCACATCCATTTTTAGTCGTCGTATAGGATTGGAAGCCGGTGATGAATCTTCGGAGCGAGGTGAGTCTCCTTTCTAACCTCGTAAGAGGGAAATTGTCCCTCTAGGTAACCTTGTTTGCTATGTGATCTTGTTGGGGGCTACGTACGCACCGAGTGATGAGAGTCCTACGTAGTGGCTATTACTACTTCGTCCGGGTAGTTAGGACACAACATGTTCATTGTTTTTCTTTGTTGTAGCATAGATAAGACTTGTATACTTGTGTGATTGGTACTGTTGTCTTTGAACGTTGTGATACTTGGCTTGACTTAAGAGTGATAAGAGAATCACGGGATGGGATCGGGCCGTACGCCACGACAGAGTGATGATTGATTATATTATGGGATCGGGCCACGACAGAATGATGATTGATTATATTATGGGATCGGGTCGTACGCCACGGCAGAATAATGATTGATTATATTATGGGATCGAGTCGTACGCCACGACAGAGTGATGATTGATTATATTATGGGATCGGGTCGTACGCCACGGCAGAATAATGATTGATTATATTATGGGATCGAGTCGTACGCCACGACAGAGTGATGATTGATTATATTATGGGATCGGGCCGTACGCCACGACGAGATTGAGACTACCAGGGTGGGATCGGGCCGTACACCACGGCGAGATTGAGACTACCAGGGTGGGATCGGGACGTATGCCTCGACGATATTGAGGCTACCAGGGTAGGATCGGGCCGTACGCCACGACGAGATTGAGACTACCAGGGTGGGATCGGGCCGTACGCCACGACGAGATTGAGACTACCAGGGTGGAATCGGGCCGTACTCCATGGCGATATTGGACTACCAGGGTGGGATCGGGTCGTACGCCATGGCGAGATTGAGTACCATATGGGAGCGGGCCGTACGCCACGGCGGATACCAAACTTATTTGATTTGAGATTTTTATTTGATGCCGGATATTGATGTTTTTGGTTATTTGTTTACTTGCCTATAGTTTTCCTTACATCCTTCTTACTTTATTACTGGTGGACCTTAGTGAGTATCGGTCGACCTCTCGTCACTACTTCTTCGAGATTAGACGGGATACTCACTGGGTACATATATGTATATGTACTCACACTACACTTTCTGTGCATTTTGTTGCACAGGTACCTTTATAGTACAGTGATTGGCTTGGAAGACTTATACGGGCTGCATTCATTCAGAAGCGTTCCACAGTTGCCGCAGTCTCCCTTCTGTGTACTTACATTTTATATTTATTGCTTTTGTCCAAATTTGTTTTCGGACAAGCGTTGTATAATTGTATAAATTCTTAGAAATTGCTCATGGACTTGTGTCACCGGGTTCTGGGGATGTCTTGGTTTTTCTTTTCTATACTAAGTTGGTTTTCTTGCTATATTTAAATTACGGAATTTATTTATTTAATAATGAAAATGCAAGAAGAGGCTTCGATTCTAAAATGTTAAGCAGGAAAGTGTTCCAACTGATTAAGGGGTCGGCTTGCCTGACAGTGGGGTTCGGCGCCATCACAACCCATAGATTTTGGGTCGTGACAACGTGGTATCAGAGCTCTAAGTTTCCGTAGGTTTCACGAGTCATGAGCATGTCTAGTAGAGTCATGCGGATCGGTACGGAGACGTCTATACTTATCTTCGGGAGGCTATATGGTTGTTAGGAGTACTTCCCTTCTTGATTCCTTATCGTGCGACTTGATTCCTTTAAGGCTTATGCCTAAGCTTCTTCCCACTCAATCTTACGCGTCGCAAAGCGCTTGCTATGAATCGAGGGTTGAGGACTTTTAATGATACTATGGATGTGGTGCAAGATGTTTCTCCCATCGTAGTTGATTGAGGCTATCATCGTTGTTCTGCGGAAGAATGTTTTTGTCATCTCAGCTTAGTAGCTGTATTTTCGAGAACTTTGAGGTCATGCTCAGGTGGTTATGAACTTACGATTGGTTATGGCGCGATGTTGATAAAAGGGTAGAACGGTTGCCCATGTGTTGGGGTGATGAGCGGTTTGAAGGGAGGTCTTCTCAGAGTGTGATTCTGGGATTTCAATATTTTTGTTCCGGTGGAGGAAAAGCATTTGGATTATAAATAATCAGGTTTTGGGCTGATAAAATAGTAAGGATTGGTGTTGTCAAGTGAAATGGAGCGCTCACTTGTAATAAGATATCGTCGTCATGGATCGAATGGAATGTGTTAAGTTTGTCGGTGCTATGGTCTCTTCGGTTGCTCGAGGTCAAAGTATTGTGAAGAAGTATTGAAGAATGCGATTGTGAGAGGCCGTGAGGTGCGGAGGTTCAGTACTGAATAACTCTTGGAAATGAAGGCGATTCGAGAAAGATGATCTTCGTAAAGATTTAAAGTTATGATGATGTGTTGGTTTAAGAGCTACGGAGGACAGTATTAAATTGAGGCAGCAGGAGGGCATCATATGATGAAGGACGATACGTGAGAAGTGCTAAGCGGTGGTGCCAATTCTAAAAGATCAAGTGTAAAGAAAGGAAGTCAGGTAGCACTTACGGGAATGAGTTGGGCAAAGTGGGAGAGCGGCAACTTAGTGATGAATTAGAAGATGTGGTAGCCCGTTTAGTAGATGTCCAGGAAGAGCGGACGGATTGGTAAAGTTGGTAAATGGATACAGGCTTAGGATGGGGGTCTTGATATTGTAGAAAGTGAGAATCATAGCATAATGGTAGGTGTCAGTTGGCTAGTTTCCTCGGGTGGGTTGTCTTCTGTGAGTAGGTTAGCGGTTGTAGGGATGGTAAGTTCTGTGCGGAGTCCTAGTGGCTAGTCTTTAGGAGGTAGAATGTGTGAATGGTGTTAGAAAATTCAAATATTTAAGGGAGGCTAACAGGAGAATTCGGAAGAATTGGTGGATTGGTGGGACAATGTCATGTCATCAAAGGAGAAAAGGATCTCAGCAGGGACTAGAGCGGTGCAAGAAGTAGCTTCGGGCTAAGTGGGGGAGTCCCACCACCTGCAATTAGGTCGTAGGATTGTGCTCTCATGGGATTGCGGATTTGTCGGCATATCGGCAAGATATTACAACTAAGGGAAAAGAGTATATCAGTAAGTGAGCGTGGCATATGGGAAAAATGTGCGAAGTTGGTCCTAATGGACCAGGTCTAGGATCTGGAAGACTAAGAATTTGTGCTTAAGACACATGCAAGTTTTAAAGGTAGTGACTCAGTCACGTGCTTCATTGAAAAGCATATTCATGTGCTAGAAGAGCCTTGGGGTTGATTGTATTCGGGGCCAGTCGGAGTGGGTGACTCTCAGTAGTGGTTCTAATGAATTCGAAAGTTAGAGAATGCGGTGTTTAAGGGTTCAGGCAACAGTATAATTAAGAAGCGAGCTTCTGCAGTATAGTCTCTAAGAGGAAGGAAGATGGTTGGAGGGTTCTATGTTATTTCAGCACGCTGGATAGTATCGGAGGAGTGAGAGAATAGACTCCAGGTTGTAGAAAGGTTATCAGGAGGTTGTGAGACGAGTTGCGAAATTTAGGTAGCATGGTCTCGTGATTCAAGGTCACTCAGGATGAGTGAGGGTTGAGTTGCTATGAGTTGAAAGAAGTTACTATTATCCTGAGGCAATTAGATGATTAAAAGAAGATGGATTGGTTAGCCATGATGGAACGACGCATGTCCGACAGTGATCATGTCCTTCGGTATGATTGAGTACGTTAATGGTTTGTGCAGATGTGTGTGGGGCTCGTCGGCTGTCGTAATAGATTTCATTTGGAAGCATTCAAGTGCTATGGCCTGTCAGGTGTAGGCGGATCCCGGAAGGTTTATGGTGGTTCAGACCACTACTTAAGGATTTGCATGTATTGTGATTGTGAGAGCTCACTTGTGTGTTGTTATGGTTCTCATGAATTGAAGCAAATAAAAGGTTTCTATATGTGATGAAGTGTTCACCCTGTTAGTGGTTCAGGAGTTATGATGGAACTTCCTATGCTATTCCAAATTGGCATGTTATGTGCAATAAGCGGTATGTAACTGGAAGTAAGAATCGAGATTGCGGTTCGGTGTTAACAAGGATGTCATGAGCTCAGGGGAGCAAGAACAAGGGATTTGAATGTCTAGAATAAGCTGATGTTGTCTTCAGTGTCACCTGAGATCGGTGTTTGGCGAAAGAGACTTGGTATCCTGATTACGGGTCCTTGAATTGTTTTACAGCCTTAGGATGGTCGGTGGTAGAGATGTGCATACTTGTTGCCTTGTGTGGAAAGTTGTGGGAGTGTGACCACGGGAAGATTGTGTAAGCGTGACCTGTAGTCACCTGATTGATCGCAGATTTAGACTAAGTATACGGAAGTATAATATTGCATATTTGAGAATGTATGCCTGGAAGGCGTTCGGCTCAGTTGGTTATGGAGTGTGGGGTGTTTACCTCGGCTATGATGGTTGTCCTCATGTGTATAAGAAAAAGAAAGCGGGTTATTTGGACCCAGGTAAGGCTATCAGCCTAGTTCAATGCGAGTCAGAGGTGTTAATTTCAGTATGGCACTCCTCAAGGAGAGGCATTGGGATATCAAGTGTTGTCCCGTCTTCGGTAAATTCATGTGATATTGCGATTGTGCCGTGTGAGTTGTGAAACGGCTTGGTAATTTCTTACATGTTGAGATTCCGCATAGTGATGTGGTGATGTGAGCAGGATGGCTCCTAAGATTCAGATTATATATCGCACCTTAGTCGTGCTGGAGTTTGTAGCATATGGCTCTATCAGTCTCCCCAGAATGGTATTATGCACTTAGCGTGCTTGTTACCGTTGTCAGTAAATTGTATAAGTGAGCAATTTAGCTCTGTGTATATATTTCTTTATGTAAATCCTATGACGGGATCGTGTGGCACACCGCCACGGGTAGGTTATTTGGATTAGGTTGTGCGCCACAATAATGTGATGTTGAGCAAGACTCCTATAATGATTATTCTTATGTTTTACTTCGTAATTTTCTGAGGAAAGTTCATATTAGTTGCGTGAGTTGAGTAGTACCTTCCGGAGTCATTTCCTTATGTGTCGTGTTCGAATCGTGGCCTATTGGCGCATTGTGGCATCTTGTGAGGCTAATGGCCGTGTTTGGGGTCATTGGTTGTCTGAGCAGTTCATACTGGGTGAGTCAAAAATTATAAATCTGGGATCGGTATGATAAGGCTATGCAAGTATAGTACAGGACAATCACCATCATTGGTTGTAGTGAGATGATGATCTTAGTCAGGAGGAAGGAATTCAATGTTTAGTTGACTCTGCAGTTGGTTAGGAATTTCTTCACATTTATTCCGTTGTGGTGGTATCGTCAGCATTATAGCAGGATGTATGTGTGTATCTTATAAGGTGCTTTGAGAGCATCAAATTCGTAGAATTCTGGCTATTAAGGTTCAGGGAGCGTCATTGTGGTCAGATGATGGATTATGCGGTGTATGGTGCTGCTTCAGCAAGGATACACAGTTGTGTTCTGGTGCCTCGTGTGGTAGTTGATGCGGTGTTCAAATGTTAGAAACATGCCTGGCAGAGAATTTCAGATGTTAGAACTAATTCGGAGCTTATTGTATGAATAAAGGAGGATATCTTCAGATTTGATCAAGCTTATGTGCTCAACTGGGTTGTGGTAGCACGGGCAGGTGCACGAGGTGTTAAACAATGATTCCAGGTAATTCTGGGGCAGTTCCTGGCACGTTCGAGGACGAACGTCGGTTTAAGTGGGGGAGAATGTAACGACCCGACCGATCATTTTGAGATCCAGCGCATCGTTCAACAGTCGGGAGTCACGAGCAGCTTCATTTCAGGTATATTGACTTGTGCATATGGTCGGAATTGAAATTCAGGAAGATCAAAGTTGAATTTAAAGGAAGATTCTCATTTTAGAAGTCTTAAGTTGAAGAAATCGAGTAAAACTGGAATTTTGAGTAAAAGACCTCGGAATCAGGATCCGAGGGTTCCAGCAGGTTTGTATGATGATTTCGGACTTGGGCGTATGTCCGGAACAGGTTTTGGATAACCCCGGAACAGTTCAACGCATATAGTGGAAAGTTAGTATTTTAAGGAAATTTCCTAAGTTTGACTTGAAGTACATTTCAATGATATTGAGGTCCGTTTGGGATTCCGAGTCTGGGAATAGCTCCGTATGGTAATTCTGGAGTTGGGAGCGTGATCGAAAGTGAATTCGGATACCCGGAAGTCAATTTAAGGTCATTTGGCTAAAGATAGAAAACTGAAGGTTTTCTAAGAATTCGACCGGAACTGGAAATTTTGATATCGGGGTCGGAATGCGATTCCGAAAGTTGGAGCAGGTCCATAACGTCGAATATGACTTTCCTGCAAAGTTTGAGGTCAATCGGACGTGGTTTGATAGGTTTCGGCATCGGATGTGAAAGTTAGAAATTTCAAAGTTCATAAAGTTGAATTCTTGCGCGATTCGTGTTTTCGGCATTGTTTGATGTGATTTGAGGCCACGACTAAGTCCGTGATATGTTTCAAGACTTGTTGGTACGTTCAGACGAGGTCCCGAGGGGCTCGGGTGAGTTTCGGGGTGGTTTCGGACCATTTCTAGGCCATTGTTAACTGCTGGTTTTTGGCTACAGCAGTGTTCTACGCGATCGCGGGGAATTGGCCGCGATCGCGGTGAGTAAAATGTGAGAAAACGACCTCGGAATCAAGTTCTGACAGCTCCAGCAGCTCCGGATGATGATTTCGGAC
>ML251680.1:0-22805 GCA_005239495.1 Nicotiana undulata | reverse complement strand
TGGGTTTTACTTCGAAATTGCTATGTTATTTTTGGCTATTTGTTAACCTTCATATTGTTGACCATCAATGCTTTAGTTATCTTATCTGTGTTAGTTGTTAATGAATTTTATCTAGTTCAAACGTTGTCTTGTCTAGGGGGTTCAACGTTAGATGCAGTCATGGCCCGAAGGTGGGATTTCGGGTCTTGACATGTTGGTATCAAAGTCAGGTTGCCTAGGTCTCACAACTCATGGACAAACTCGGTAGAGTCTGAGGGATCGGTACGCAGACGTCTGTACTTATCCCCCAGAGGCTGCAAAGTTAGGAATAACTTCACATCTTTTATTCTCTGCGTGCCAGTTGAATTATGAATGCTAATTGAGTCTCTATTTTACTCTCTCGCAGATGGCGAGAACGCGTGCTTCCTCATCGACCGACCAGCAGCCTGATCCTCCTATTACAACTCCTACGAGGGGCCGAGGCCGTGCTAGAGGCCGAGGCAGAGCTAGAGCAGCAGCTCCAGTAGAGGACCCACAGGTAGACTTTGCCGGTGAGGTTCCTTCTCAGACAGTCCCAGTTGGACCAGCTCAGGTCCTAGAAGGGTTCATTTCCAATCGAGTGCTTCAGGACGCTCTAGTCTTCTTAGTGGGACTCATGGACAGTGTGGCTCAGGCCGGTCTTCTTCCTACTGCACTATCTGGATCTCAGGCTGGGGGAGGGACCCAGACTCCTGCTATTCATATGCTAGAGCAGTTTGCCACTCAGTTCCAGACTCCGGCACCTCAGACGGTCGGAGTAGTTCAGACGGGTATTAGGGCACCAGCAGTTGAGGGAGCAGCCATGTCAGCAGACGCTCTGTGGAGGTTGGACCGGTTCACCAAGTTATTCACTACTACATTTACTGGTGCGCCATCAGAGGATCCCCAAGATTATTTAGACAGCTGTTACGAGGTCCTTCGGAACATGGGCATTGTAGAGTCCAATGGAGTTGATTTTGCTACATTTCGTCTTTCTAGCACCGCCAAGACTTGGTGGAGAGATTACTGCTTGACCAGACCAACTGGGTCTGCACCTCTGACTTAGGGTCAGTTCTCTGAGTTGTTCTTGGGGAAGTTCCTTCCAGTTACCCAGAGAGAGGATCTTTGGAGGCAGTTTGAGCATCTACAGCAGGTCTCCATGTCCGTCACTCAGTACGAGACCAGGTTCATTACGTTGGCCAGGCATGCCATTATGATACTCCCCACTGATCGGGAAAGGGTTCGGAGGTTTATTGAGGCTCTAGCTCAGCCCATCAGATTTCAGATGGCCAGGGAGACGGGAACTGATATCTCCTTCCAGGATGCAGCCGATGTGGCTAGGCGCATTGAGATGGTATTATCCCAGGGTGGTGGACAGGGGTCTGACAAAAAACCTCATCATTTCGGCCGTTTCAGTGGTGCCTCATCTGGAGGCAGAGATCACTTTGGCAGAGGTCATCCTCCTAGGCATTATCAGTCGGCACTCCAGGTATCCCGCAGTGCACCTTCAACGTCCATCAGTGCACCGCCGATTCAGAGATATCAGAGTGGTCATTCTGGTTGTCAGGGACAGTTCAAGGGTCAGCATTCTGAGCAGCCGAGGTCTTGCTTCACTTGCGGTGGTATGGGGCATATTTCCAGGTTTTTCCCCCGAGGTTTTGGTTGTTCTCAGTATCAGGGTTCCCGTGCCATAGTTCCCACATCAGGTGCACCCTCACCCCCTCAGCCGGCTAGGGGTGGTGCTCCTGGTGCCAGAGGTGGAGGTCAGACGCATAGAGGTGGAGGGAAGGCCATGAGAGGTAGAGGTCAGCCCGTGGCAGGTAGACCCACAGATATACAGGTTGGAGGGGCTCAACCCCGGTGTTATGCTTTTCCTACTCGTCCAGATGCCGAGGCCTCTGATGCAGTTATTACAGGTACAGTTTCAGTTTGCAGCCGAGAGGCTTCGGTGTTATTTGATCCAGGTTCTACGTTTTCCTATGTGTCTTCGTACTTTGCCCCTTATTTGAGTATGCCCCGTGATTCCTTGAGTACTGATGTACATGTGTCTACACCGGTGGGTGATTCTATAGTGGTAGATCAAGTCTACCGCGCTTGCGTAATAGTTATTGGTGGTCTGGAGACTCAGGTTGATCTCTTGCTTCTTGATATGGTTGACTTTGATATTATATTGGGCATGGACTGGTTATCTCCCTTTTATGCTATTCTGGACTTCCATGCCAAGACAGTGACCCTAGCCTTCCCAGGAGTACCTCGGTTAGAGTGGAGAGGGACTCCTAGTCATTCCTCTGGTAGAATTATTTTTCTTATATGAAGGCTCGATGCATGGTCGAGAAGGGGTGTTTTGCCTATTTGGTCTATGTTTGTGATTCTAGTGCTGAGATTCCTTCTATGGAGTCTGTGCCCGTGGTTCGTGAATTTCCAGAGGTATTCCCTGCTGACCTGCCGGATATGCCACCCGACAGGGATATTGACTTTTTTATTGAGTTAGCTGAGGGCACTCAGCCCCATTTTTGTTGCCCCGTATCGTATGGCTCCGCCAGAGTTGAAGGAATTAAAGGAACAATTGCAGGATTTGTTGGATAAAGGCTTCATCAGGCCTAGTGTTTCTCCTTGGGGTGCTCCAGTATTGTTCGTGAAGAAGAAAGATGGCTCAATGAGGATGTGTATTGACTACCGACAGCTGAATAAGGTTACTATCAAGAACAAGTACCCTTTGCCGAGGATTGATGATTTATTTGATTAGCTTCAGGTTGCTACGATATTCTCTAAGATAGAATTGAGGTCTGGTTATCATCAACTGAGGATCAGGGCGTCTGATGTGCCCAAGACGGCTTTTCGCACTCGTTTTGGGCATTATGAGTTTTTGGTCATGTCGTTTGGGTTGACTAATTCCCCCGCTGCTTTTATGGAGTTGATGAATCGGGTATTCCGACCTTATTTCGGCTCGTTCGTTATTGTTTTCATTGATGATATTTTGATATACTCTCGCAGCCGAGAGGAGCATGACCAGCACCTTAGAGTCGTCCTCCAGATTCTTAGGGATAGGCAGTTGTATGCCAAGTTTTCTATGTGTGAGTTCTAGTTGAGTTCTGTGGCATTCTTGGGCCACGTTGTATCGGCAGAGGGCATCCAGGTGGATCCGAAGAAAGTTTCGGTAGTTAGAGATTGGCCTAGGCCCACTTCAGCCACAGAGATTCGGAGCTTTTTAGGCCTCGCAAGATATTATCGCCGATTTGTGGAGGGGTTTTCATCTATAGCAGCCCCTATGACCAAGTTGATGCAGAAGAGTGTTCAGTTCAGATGGTCTGAGGAGTGTGAAGCGAGCTTTCAAAAGCTCAAGATAGCATTGACCACAGCACCAGTGTTGGTATTGCCCTTAGGTTCAGGTTCTTATACCGTGTATTGCGATGCTTCGCGGGTTAGGCTTGGTGCAGTGTTGATGCAGGATGGGAAGGCTATAGCCTATGCTTCATGTCAGTTGAAGATTCATGAGAAGAACTATCCAGTCCATGATTTGGAACTTGCAGCTATTGTTCATGCCCTGAAGATTTGGAGGCACTATTTGTATGGGGTGCCGTGTGAGGTGTTCACCGATCATAAGAGTTTACAATACTTGTTTAAGCAAAAAGAGTTGGATATGAGGCAGAGGAGGTGGTTAGAGTTGCTGAAGGATTATGATATTACTATTCTCTATCATCCGGGAAAGGCCAATGTGGTGGTCGATGCCTTCAGCCGGAAATCAGTCAGCATGGGTAGTTTGGCTTACTTATCAGGTTGAGAGCGACCTTTGGCATTGGATGTTCAGGCATTAGCCAATCGATTGGTGAGATTAGAGGTTTTTGGGAGTGGCAGTGTTTTGGCCCATAACGTCGCTCGTTCTTCATTGTATGATCGTATACGCGCCAGGTAGTATGATGATCGTCATTTGTGTGCTCTTAGAGATGCGGTTCGGCACGAACGTGCCAAGTAGGTCACAGTTGACGCTGGGGGAGTTTTGAGATTGCAGGGTCGTATATGTGTCCCGGATGTTGATGGCCTTCGTGAGTTAATATTGCAGGAGGCCCATAGTTCCTGGTATTCCATTCATCTGGGTGCCGCGAAGATGTACCGNATGCAGCAGATTCAGCTTCCCGAGTGGAAGTGGGAGCGTATCACGATGGATTTTGTAGTTGGACTCCCACAGACTCAAAGGATGGTTGATGCAGTATGGGTTGTTGTAGATAGGCTGACCAAGTCAGCACATTTCATCCCGGTGGCGGTTTAATCTTCAGCAAGGAAGTTGGCTCGGATCTATATGAGAGAGATTGTCAGATTGCACGGGGTGCCCCTATCTATCATATCAGACCGAGGTACTCAGTTTACCTCCCATTTTTGGAGAGTATTTCAGCGAGAGTTGGGCACACAAATTGAGTTGAGCACAACATTTCATTCTCAGACGGACGGACAGTTCGAGCGCACTATTCAGATTTTGGAGGATATGTTGCGGGCATGTGTTATTGATTTTGGTGGTTGATGGGATCAGTTCTTGCCTCTAGTAGAGTTTGCCTACAACAACAATTACCAGTCGAGCATTCAGATGGATCCGTATGAGGCATTGTATGGTAGGCGATGTCGGTCTACAGTCGGATGGTTTGAGCCCGGAGAGGCGAGATTATTGGGTTCTGAGTTAGTCAAGGATGCCTTGGATAAGGTGAAGATCATTCAGGATAGGCTTGGTACAGCTCAGTCCAGGCAAAAGAGCCATGCAGATCATAGAGTTTGAGATTTGGCTTTTATGGTAGGAGACCAGGTGTTCCTTCGAGTGTCGCCTATGAAAGGCGTGATGAGATTCAGAAAGAAGGGAAAGTTGAGCCCTAGGTATATTGGTCCATTTGAGATTTTGGACAAGGTAGGAGAGGTGGCCTACAGACTTGCCTTGCCACCGCATTTATCAGCCGTACATCCAGTGTTTCACGTATCCATGCTCCGGAGGTATATTGTAGATCCATCTCATGTTCTTGACTTCAGCGATGTCCAGTTGGAAAAGGATCTGACTTATGAGGAGGAGCCGGTATCTATATTAGATAGGCAGGTTCGCCAGTTAAGGTCGAAGAGTTATCCTTCGGTCCGTGTTCAGTGGAGAGGTCAGCCTGCCGAGGCAGCTACCTGGGAGTCCGAGTCCGATATGAGGAGTCGTTATCCCCATCTTTTCTCAAACTCAAGTACTTTTCTATGTCCGTTCGAGGACGAACGTTAGAGGTGGAGATTGTGATGACCCAAAAGGTCATCCTAAGTAATTCCAGCTAAATCTGTGTTCCGAGGCCCCGAAAGCCTATGTTAATCTCCCGTCGATATGCGTGTGCAGCTTGGGCGTGTAGCCGGGAAGTCCTTATGTTGAAATTTGATAAAAATGGATTTTTATGATAATTAAATGAATAAAATGGACTTTGGTCAACATTTTTGGTAAACGGACCCAAACCTGTGATTTGACTACCCCCGAGGGTCCGTAGGAAAATATGGGATTTGGGCGTATGCCCAGAATCGAATTCCGAGGTCCCAAGCCCGAGAAATAAACTTTTAAAGGAAATTATTTTCTGGAAATAATAAAGTAATTTGAAAATGAATTATTAAGTGAAAACCGTGTTACCAGGCCCGTATTAAGGTTCCGGAGCCCGGAATAGGTTTATTATATGTTATTTGTTCTATCTGTGAAATTTGGTGTAAAACGGACTTGATTTGACGAGTTTCGGATCAAAATGAGAGATTTAGAGTTAGTAAAGTTTTGAGGATGTTCATAAAAACTTGAAATTTGGTTAAGAATGTGATTTTATGCTACCGAGGTCCGAATGCAATTCTGAGGCCGGGAATAGTTTCGCTACGTTATTATGTCTTGTCTGCAAAATTTGAAGTTGTTCCGAGTTGTGTGGGTCGGTTCGGCGCATCCTTATAGGATTTTAGAATTTCAAGTTCTTAAGTTTTGAATTCAGGGGTTTTGGAGGGTGATTTTTAGTTTTAGCGTTGTGTTGAGTGTTCCGTGGGCTCGAGCAAGTCCGTTTAATGATTTGGGACTTGTTGATATATTTGGACGGGGGCTCAGGTGGGCCCAGGTTCCTCCCGGACCCAGCACGAGGCCAAAAACCAGCAAATATCACTGCTGGTGCACAGCAGCTGGTGTGACCGCAGGTGCGGTTGCCCAGCTGCAGGTGCGGGACCGCACCCCCGGTCCAGGACATCGCAGGTGCGACTCTTCCGCAGAGGCGATCAAAACTCCGCAGGAGCGAGACCACTGGTGCGGCTCCCAACTCCGTAGGTGCGAGCCCAGGGTCCTAGGCCCTTCTTCGGCAGGGGCGATCAATTTCTCGCAGGTGCGAGACCGCACCTGCGGTCCTAAGGTCGCAGGTGCGGAAACCCCTGTTGGCAGCCCTTTTAAATGTCCAAAAATTTCGGGTTTTCTTCATTTTGATCCATCTTCAACCTCCATTACAGAGCATCGAAGCTTGGGCAACACCTCCCTCGCCCACCCACTGCAAGAGGTAAGTTAAACCCCATAATTTTCTAGTTTTAACATTAATTCCTAGTTATATTCACTACTAAATCATCTAAAAATCATAGAATTAGGTAGTAATTTAAGGGTTCTTGAGGATTTTGGGATTTTCCATGTTAGGCCATGAATTATTGTATAAATTACATAACTTCGATCCTTAGACTCCGGGTAATTGATTCCTTCATGAATTTTCGAAAATCCGAATGTGTGGGCCCGGGGTCAAATTTTAGTATTCTTGGAAGAATAGTATGAAATGTATAATTAGGCTTGGGAATTGGTTTATTGAGTATTTATTGATGTTAATAAATCCATTATGTCTAGATATTACCGATTCGGAGTTGGATTCGAGAGGGAAGGCTGTGATTGAGGCTTGACTTGCATTTCTGGAGCCGAGGTAAGTGTTTGGCTTAACCTCAGCTTGAGGGATTAGGTATAGAGTCTTATTTGCTATGTGTAACTCATGTACAACGTATAGGCGTGGTGGCGAGTGCCTATGCGTTACGGTCAAGCATGCCCGTGAGTCATTTGTGATGAAACTTACTGTGTTCTTAATATTCTCCGCTCTACGAGTAATTGATGAATTAAAAGTGATACCTTGAGTTTGTTTCATGACGTGGAGAGTCATTGAGTTATTTGTTTCAGTTGAGGCTTACACTGTTGAAATTGTATTTCTTATGCGAGGTTTGTTATAGCTGAGACCCCTTTCGGGCATTTTGTTGAGTTTGTAATTGATTATTTCCCCTTGCCGGGGCAATAGAACTGTATTGAGTATTTCCATGCACTTGAGATTGCTTAGTGTTGACTTTTGCTTTATATTGTTGCTTTGTTTATTATTTGTCGCACGAGGGGACATGTCGTGCTGACTGTTTGTTACTCATCACACGAGGGGACGTGACGTGTTGATTATTGATTATTTACATGCACGAGGGGACATTCCGTGCCGAGTGATTGTGAGGTTATGCACGAGGGGACATTCCGTGCCGGGTGTCATTATATATGCACGAGGGGACATTCCGTGCTGAGTGATTGTGAGGTTATGCACGAGGGGACATGTCGTGCCTTTTCTTGTTCATTATCTGTTTTGAGAAGTTAAATTCCTGCCTTTATCTTTACATTCCAGTTATTACCCTGTTCTACCGTACTAGCATTTTGTTGCCCCTTTTACCCCCAGCATGTTCTCCCCGTATCTGTCTTACTTGCTTATTTCCGTCGATATTCTCCTGTTATTATATAGAATTGCACAGGTACATATATTGTTGTCGGTCCTAGCCTCGTCACTACTTCGCCGAGGTTAGGCTCGGCACTTACTCAGTACATGGGGTCGGTTGTACTGATGCTACACCTGCACTTCTTTATGTTGTGCAGACTACGCAGCCGGACCCGGTGATCACTGACGGTCGGAGCATCTCATCAGTTCATACAGGAGACATCGAGGTAGACCCGCAGACGTTCGTGGGCCTTGGCGTCACCTTCTACTCTTCACTTTCAGCTCTGTCTTACTTTATATTTCAAAGACAGTCCTATGTACTTATTTTCAGACCTTTGTTTTTAGTAATCTCTTAGACAGTTCGTGAGTATGTGACACCAGTTCTGGGATTTGTATATGGGTTTTACTTCGAAATTGCTATGTTATTTTTGGCTATTTGTTAACCTTCATATTGTTGACCATCGATGCTTTAGTTATCTTATTTGTGTTAGTTGTTAATGAATTTTATCTAGTTCAAACGTTGGCTTGTCTAGCGGGTTCAACGTTAGACGCAGTCATTGCCCGAAGGTGGGATTTCGGGTCTTGACAACCGAGCCCATGTACTGAGTAAGTGCCGAGCCTAACCTCGACGAAGTAGTGACGAGGCTACGGTGGGGCATTAACAATAAAACTTGTGACAACAAAAATAATAAAGCAAGAAAGGAATTCTAAACAAATGAGCAAATACTGCACAACAAAAAAATAACTCAGCCGCCTTTTTCAGATTCAGCTATAACAAATACTCAAGGAAACCTCCAAGTTTCCAAACTTTACTTTAAATAATCACATGTGCTAAATATAAGAAAAACTGTAGAGTAAAACAAGAATTTCCAAATCATATAAAGTTTAAATATTAGTAAAACATCAATATTCCCCATTTTTCACTGTCTTGTTGCGGCGTGCAACCCGATCCCACCTATTCACAGTATCACAATCAATGTATTCACCCTTATCACACCAACACCTTATCACACCAAATTTTGTTTCAAAAATTTCAAACAAAAAAAAGTATAGCTCGTAAGCTTTAACAATAACATCCCACAATAATATAAGTCCGAATATATGTAATCACCGTAATGCGGTCAACCCAACTCAATCTTTACGTAACATTATATGATTAAGAGAACAACCAACACTTTCAACACACTAACAACAACAAATGTAAATAATCAAAAGTAACCAACATGAATATATATATCTATTTCCAAAAATAAATTGTGTCAAACTGCTCAACCTCTCTATAACACAAGGGGACCAATTAAACTCCCCGTACTCTTCCAAAATGACCACAATAATATTCAACAACAAAGTAACAAGGCCATCTAATCATAGGAACAATAGTGAGCATATATCAAATCATGACAATAACATGTGAAACTTAAGGTTTATAACTTTTCAACCGGATGTCCGAATCACGTCAAACGAACTCCGTTTTTCATCAAATTTCACAGTTAACATTTAAATATCATAAAAAATCTGTACCGGGCTCCGAAACCAAAATACGGGCCCGTAACCAATGATTTCAAACATTAATTCTTTTCTTTATTTCATAAACATTTCAGCAAAATAATTTCTTTCAAATATTGATTTCTAAGGCTTGGGACCTCGGAATTCATTTTCGGGTAGACGCTCGAGTCCCATATTTTATTGCGGACCTCCCGGGATCGTCGGAACACGGATCTGGGCCCGTTTACTCAAAATGTTGACCAAAGTCAATTTTTATCAAATTTCAACTCTAGAAATTACTATTTCTCATATTTTTAAATAAAAGCTTTCCGGTTTCACACCCGGACTATGCACGCAAATCGAGGTATTTAAAAATTTGTCTTTTTATGGTTATTAAGCATGAAACAGAGTCTAAATTCATAAAATGACCCCTTGGGTCATCACAATCTCACCTCTAAAACAAACGTTCATCCTCGAACAGACATAGAAAGTTACATGAATTGGCAAACAAGTGTGGATATCTACTCTGATGACCGACTCGGACTCCCAAGTAGCTGCCTCAACAGGCTGGCCTCTCCACTGCACTCGAACTGAAGGATAACTCTTAGATCTCAACTGGCGAACCTGCCGGTCTAAAATGGATATCGGCTCCTCCTCATAAGTCAAGTCTTTGTCCAATTGAACAGAGCTAAAATCTAACACGTGGGACGGGTCACCATGATATTTCCGGAGCATAGACACATGGAATACCGAATGAACTGAGGAAAACCCGGGAGGCAACGCAAGTCTATAAGCTACCTCCCCCACTCTATCAAGAATCTCAAACGGCCCGATATACCTAGGGCTCAACTTACCCTTCTTCCCAAATCTCACAACACCCTTCATGGGTGACACACGAAGCAATACTCTCTCTCCAACCATGAATGCCACATCAAGAGCCTTACAATCGGCATAACTCTTTTTCCTAGACTGAGCTGCACGAAGTCTCTCCTGAATAATCTTGACCTTATCTAAGCCTCCTGAACTAAGTCTGTACCCAACAACCGAGCCTCTCCTGGCTCAAACCATCCAACTGGCGATCTGCACCGTCTACCATATAACGCCTTATAAGTATCACGACCCAAACTGGAGGATCATGACTAGCACCCGGGCCATACTCACCGAGCACCAACGTACATTTTATCTAACCTTCTTATTATCTTTAAGGGCTGACGGGATCAATATAAGTGGTAGATATGGATTATGAACACCAAACAATGAAAGATAATAGAATGAACATGCATAGCATGGGATAACAAGACTGCCAAGAAACTACATGTAGGTTAGGAGCTACCACTCTTCCATGAAAGACCATACAAAAAAATCATCCGACAAGGCATACCAAACTATACATAAGCCGACACCTGTCTATGAGCCTCTAAAGGATCATAAGAAATGCAACATAGCCGGAACAAGGCCCCGACATACCCATAATATCTATAACAAAAATGCATACCAAGACCACGGCAAGTCCGGAGAAGGGATCTCTGTAAAGACCCGTAGAATTCTTAATTAGAAACGATGCCCGGGTAGATCCCCATGCTGATATAACTATAGAAATTCTTAAATGTGACCTTTTTGGAGTGAAAAGTACCCCAGGACTTAGAGATTGAATATTTTTCAAGTTTGTGCGAATATGCGATCCACTATGCGATCGCATATTTTTCAAGTCTCTGATTACTTGCATGAAATTTTGTGGCAAAACAATTTGTCCTTTATGTTACTTAGTTCTGTGTAGTTCTGAATAGTTCTGAAATACATGTTGTACCTTAATCCCTTGAACCCATTTAGGACTTCTCTGATTATGTACCTGTGTACCTCTGCCTATTATGTGTATGCTCTATACCTTTCCCCAATTCCCATTACCCCTGCTTGTGGTTGTTGAACTGGTCTTGGTTCTTTGTTCTATGTTTGGTGTTGCTAGACCTGTTTTGGTTCTAAGGTTGGTCTGTTGTTTGTTGATTTCCCTACTCTTTTGAGACTTTCTTATTGAACAAACTCCTCTGTTGTTTTTTCAAAAAAATCATTTCAAACCAGTCCCTTTTTCAAACTATTTTCCTACTCAGTCTTTTCAAAACTATATCAAGCACTCTCATTCTACTCTTAGACATCTAAGTTTTGCCCCTCTGATGTATGACTGCTTAGGGATCCCTATGAGATACCTCTAAACTCTGACACATTAGAGCTGGCTCTTCCACACTGCACTTACTCAACTATGGTTATGAAATCTGGGTGTGAGCACTGCCCGAGATCCCTTGAGGTCCTTAGGGAACTCTGACACACCCGGATTATGTGAAAGGCTGTAAGACAATCTGGCATTAAAAATTTTGGAAATCTGGGCCTATTTGTAGGCTCCCTATAGTGTAGCTTGTTATTTTTTTATCTACTTATGTAATTCATTCAATATTGGTTTGTAATAATTTGTAAACGAATATTGGGGATGGATAGTGAAAAAAGGAAGAGTAGTTATACATGTTATAGATATCAAAGGGTAGAAATCATGGTTTTAGGTTTACATTTCCTACATGGGCAATAGAACTCATGTTTAGGACCAATATGTGCAAACCATGTCATGCATTAGATACCATGCCCCCTAGGTTTTATGAATACTATCTTCAGCATCTTACCTTGGCACTATTATTTTATCACTTGGGAATCCTTCTATAGGATAAAAAACATTAATATAAACTGCTACTCATGCAAATCATGCCTAACAAATATGTAACTTTATATGTATTTAGAGATCCTACTTTAGGAGATTCTGCAATCATGTTGTGCATTTAGAAATCCTGCTCTAGGAATCCTCCATATAAATCATTATGTACCTTATATGTGCACATTAGACACCATCTTTTAGGATCCTGCTCGTACTCGCTTATTAACACATAGTTTAACTACTGATGCATGAAAAGGACATAAAACAGTCTCATCTTGTTCAAGTATAATGGGCAATAACTCTGTATTTTCCAACACCTAGAACACTTGTAACAATTTAGCATTATCCCCACGCCTAGGCAAGCCTTAGGTAATAAAAAATTCTTATAAAACTAGAAACTTTTCTTTGTGTTTACTGCTTAACAGGCTTAAAATGAGTAGGCAAACTGGTTAGGACCCCTGTTTCTGAGTTATAAATTGAATCTGCATACCTCTTATGTTCTGTACTTTGACATTCATCTAGACATCATGTCTTAGGATCCTGTTTAACGTGCTGCCCTTATTTGTTGTTTGAGTCGTGCTGTTTTATATGCATTATATGTGGAGGTAAACTTGAGCCCCCTTATTTGCTCTTTCCTATTTTACTTTATGAAGTCCTATGTGTTATTGCTTGTCGCCTTAGTATTTTCTCCTTTAAACCTAAGGATATGTCTAGAACTGCCCATAGGTAGAGGTCCTAAATTCTTCCAGGTCCATTAAGAAGGTACGGGTAATAGCACGCATAGAGGTCGCTAAATAACACTCGCTTTAATAACCGCTAAGGGGTGGGGAAGGGTAGATATAGATATGATGACCGGTGCGCTAATGCCACGTGTAGCCCTTCTCAGAGGAGTGATTACCGGGCATTGTACTGATGTGATCCTATAGGATAAATAACCTAGGACCCCCCTATCCATTACATGTGTGCTTTGACCATAAATCTTTAAAAAAAAAACGTTATATGCATACTTAGGCTTTAAATCTTTTCAAATGTGTCTTCATATGTGTGCTTAGACTGTGAACTCTTTCAAAACCCTTACTTGTTTAAATTTTAGTTGTCTATTTGCTACTAGTCTAAATTTACAAAATTGTTTGGCCGGAAACCACAATTGTGGACTCTGAGGGGTGCCTAACACCTTCCCCTTGGAGTAATTTCAAGCCCTTACCTTATCTCTGGTTATCCAAACCTGTGTTTGTATATGACCCTTAGTAGGTGCCCTAACGCACCTTAATTCGTTAGGTAGCGACTCTTCAACTCCTTGTATACCCTTTTTTTCCAAAAGGAAACGAGTTGTCCCAATAATGTCAAAAACCCTGACTGATCTGAAAGGAGAGGAAAAATGGGGGGCGCGACAGCATGGCGACTCTGCTGGGTATCTAGGCTTTTACCATTTCAAACCACTTTGTGAATTCGTACCTTTACTTTCTTGATATTTGCACCNCCCCCCCCCCCCCTTATATGAAATTAGCTGTTGCATTCAAGTATTTATTATTTTCAAAATCAAAACTGTTATGTTTCTTTGTTTTCTTTTGTAAACGCTTTAAATTATAACTGTTGTATTTACCGCTTTGACAACGTGCAAATACATGACTACATGCCTTTACTGCTTACTTATTGTTACATAATCATGCTCAACATCATATTTCACTCGTGCCTATACAAATCCTATAGCAACGCTTGATGAGTGGTTGCAATCTTCCTATTTTATCACCCCCTAAATTTGGAAAGGCTTATTTGCGATAAAACTAGTCGATCAGCGGTGCAGTCGACAATTCCGTGCCTTCCCCCTTGAGTAGTCCGCTCAAGGGTACCAGTCTAAAACCCCATAGAAACCTTACTCTGCTATACTGTGCATGCATCATGGTCAAACCTAGTCGGGTAATGTGTCGTCTGCACCATAACCCTTTAAGACAGCCTTATCCAAAAGTCTCCCGGGTTTTCATAATCCCAACGGACGCAATCACATTCTGTGCATTTATTTAGAGAACTAAATGCTTGTATGCTAATCACAAGTGTATAAATAGTCGAGTCTGGCGGGGTAAGGGTCTAACCATTTTTTCCTACCTAAATATGAGGCACAAAGTCCCTAGATTCGGCATGGTCAGCAATATCCGCCCAATACTCCTGAACTGGTGGAAGGATCTTCACTCCAGCGATAAGAAACATGTCCAGAAATAACTGGGTAATCTACCGTCTCTACTAGACATTCAACCCAACAACATGTTAATCGAGGCGGCCACTTTTTTCTGGGATAGTGAAAGAGCCATTTTTCGCTTCGGAAACATTGAGATGACACCACTACTAGAAGAGATAGGAGGACTGGCTGGGTTAGTATGGGAAACTCCTGGGTTATTAGTGCATGAGAACCGCACAGGCAAGGTTTTTTGAATATGATGGGTCTGAAGAACGCTGAATTAGAATGCTTGAAGCAATCATATGTACCATTCGAGTACTTGTATGAATGGTACAATCACAACAAATTGTACCGTACTCACCATGACGAATTTTACATTACATCTCTGGGACATATTCACCCTAGGGTGTTTGTCTTTATTGTTTGCTTTCTAGGGTTGATCGTGTTTCCAAAAAAGAAAGAAAGGATTCACACTAGGTTAGCTATGGTAACCAAGACTCTAATGGAGGAAATTGACGGCAAGCTTTCAGCATCGTCCCTATGATCATCTTTGATATTTACCGAGCCCTGGAGCATTGTCAAAGAGGAGCAAAGCATTTCGAAGGCTGCAACTTGTTACTACAATTGTGAATTTACGCGAAGGGCTTGGAATGATCCCATTGATTTCCATCACCCCAAACGAATGACGTATATTCCCGACAGGTAAGCTCAGCCAGAGACTACCAAGGAATGGGTAGAGTTATTTATTAATCTGACTAAAGAGCAGATACAGTGGATGTTCGAGTGGTTTCCAACGGACAAATTCATCGTCAGGTCCAGGGATGCACCACACTTGGTGCTAATAGGGTTGAGGGGAATATACCCTTATGTTCCTCTCGGGGTTATGAGACAAGCAGATATGAAGCAAATTGTACCAAGGGTCGACAAGATGTGCCATTTCCGAGTTGACTTCCAGGACGATGATATACCGTACAAGTGCCGAGCCCAACACATGTGGCACTGCAAGATCATCTTGGAAAAGGATACTATTGAACAAGACAGGTACCATGCTGGGTGCGCACCTCTTTATCCATCATGATTGGAAGACGACCTGCATGGGACGGTGAGGCCAGGAATCAGCTGAGGTCACAGAATCATAGATGAAAGTGCTCAGACTCAGGTCAAGTACAACCAGATGCGCAAAAGGATCCATGACTCCAAAAATGAGCACCGGGAGATACATGAAGCAAACAAAAAGTTGCTCCAGGAATGGAGGGACATGGCTATTCGTTCCAACAAGAAGCTAGAATACTTGGAACGGGGCATAGTGGAGCTGGAAGGTAAGATCATCAAGAGGGATGAAGACTGTCAGAAAGCTGAGGGAAACGAAGGAGGACACCTAGCCAGGGCATACCTGCTGCTGGGACTGCGTGAGCTAGGGAATCTGTTCGATGGGATCAAGGATGTCGAATCTGGGGAAGGTCCATCTAGGACCAAATAGGATAGGATTTCCTTTTTTGCTTTATCAATGTAATAAGGCCCATGGCTGTTAGTGACTTTATTTCCCGTTTATTATTTTAGTGTCATTTTGGATTCGTCTATTTTTAAATTAATGAAATGAGGCATTTTGGCATCCAAGTTCTCCAAATCAATTTGTCGCTAGGCCTACCTCGAGCACAACGAGGCTCCCAAATTAGGACACGTTTTATATTCTTGCACTATGTGTTTAAATACAGCAATACTTTTCAGAATCCTCACTGATTTGGCTACCTTTTGTCTTTGTTTTATTTTCTTTCCTTTTTATTATTCCCCTCCCCAAAGGTTGGTTTGTGCATTCTGGCCTCATCATATTATACAAGATCCACGGGCCCTCCGCCTTCTCCTCCTTCTAGTCCACCTAAAGGAAAAAGCAAAGGCAAAGGAAAAATGGAATATTCAAGCAACATCAGGAAAGAACACACAATGCTGGTTCAACGAACAGAGGATCCTGACAATCAAGGTACTCAGGTTTAGAACGAGAATATGACACAACTCGAGCAAAGGTTGTTGAAACTCCAAGGGGAGCTTGAGCATGTCTAGAATTTGGTGAATTTATCTTTCTCACCCAATGTCCCAAACGTCACTCAGAATCCTATACCTCCTCAGAATACCCCAAACAAGCAAAATCCTCCCAAAATTCATCATCATACAACTCCATCAAAAAATCAAACTATTCCGCCACATCACCAACACAACATTTTCCACGCTTCGAGAAATACCGCGTTGATTATCCCTGAACCACAAAACTCCACAAGTGACCACCTCTATATTCAAACACCAGGTCATCAGAACAACCCCATATACGTGGAGACTCTGCCACACTCCACCTAACCCATTTCGTACACACCCGAATCCAGTGAGAAGGATATGCTCATTATGAATTTGGCCGAGGAACTCAAGAAGCTGACTAGTCGAGTTAAGGGCGTTGAAGGAAGTAGGGGAGTTGAAGGGTTGAACTATGAAGATCTCTGCATACAGCCCGATGTTGAACTACCGGAGGGTTACAAACCTCCTAAGTTCTAGATGTTCGACGGTACAGGTGATCCTAGGGTCCATCTGAGGACCTACTATGATAAATTTGTTGGAGTAGGAAGGGATGAAAATATTCGCATGAAGTTGTTCATGAGGAGCCTCAAGGGAGACGCTTTATCTTGGTACATCAGCCAAGACCCCAAAAAGTGGTCCAAATGGGTGAACATGGCATCAGACTTCATGAACCGGTTCAGGTTCAATATAAAGAATGCGCCAGATGTGTTCTATATTTAGAATCTTAAGAAGAGGCCCACGGAAACTTTTCGCAAGTATGCTACTCGCTGGAGATCTGAAGCAGCTAAGGTCAGGCCAGCCCTAGACGAAGAGAAAATGAAAAAATTCTTCATCCGACCACAAGACCCACACTATTATGAGCGGCTGATGGTGATTGAGAACCATAAATTCTCTGACATTATCAAGTTCGGTGAGAATTGAGGAAGGGATCAAAAGAGGAATGGTTACCAATTTTGAAGCGTTGCAGGCTACAAACAAGGCCTTGCAATCGGGTGGTATGTCCAAGAAAAGAGATGTGGGAGCCGTAATGGTTGCACAAAGGACTAAATCCCCACTAAAATACCAAACCTACCAAACACCCCCGCTCACATATCAGCCAGCGCCTTTACCAACATTCAAAGAACCATCGCCCACCTATCAGTCAACACCTCCACCAACATATCAACCATCTCCACCGCCTACATATCAACCTACTTCCCCCAGATATTCTCAACCAGCTCCTGTTTATCATACCTACAACTCTCAACCATCTCACTTCCAATCACCACCTACTGGCCAAAATTTCCCGAGACCTCGACCCAACTTTGATCGCAGACCTCCTAAACAATACACTGCCATTGCTGAACCTATCGACTAGCTGTATGAAAGACTCAAAGTTGCTGGTTATGTCACTCTTATCCCTGCTGTAACCCTTGAGGATCCCTCTCAATGGGTTAATCCAAATAAAACTTGTGCATACCATTCCGGCATGAAGGGACACACGAATGATGAATGTCGCTCCCTAAAAGATAAGATACAGTCTCTGATTGATAATAAGGTCATTCTAGCAAAGGAACCTACTCCAAATGTCCGCAACAATCCACTCCCAGACCATAAGGGTGTAGGTGTCAACATGATTGAGATAGAAGAAGATTGGGACCCAGAGGGGTCGATCGGGTTGATCATAGAACGTGATGACCCAAAGAAGTCAGCAGTCACTCTTAATCCTATCATAGTCCAGATTCAGCCATCCGGAGGTGTTGAGATAACGACACCAATTCCATTTGAGTTTCAAGAGGCACCACCTACAAATGCACTGGTGCCGTTCGAGGTTGAAGTTATGTCGCCTGCTAAGGCACCCATACCATTCAAAGTGAAAGTTGCTGCACTAATCACAGTGGCGGTGTCAACCACGCCACCCTTCTACACAAACGTTGTACCATGGGATTATGTAGCTGAGACAAGAAGAAAAGGCAAAGTCAAGATAGAACAAGATGCTGCTGCACAGGGAATGACAAGGATCGGTAGGGTCTATACACTTGAGCACTTGTCAGAGTTTAGTAAGAATTCTTCCAACAGGCCTCCCATCATTGAGACAGGCCCAGATGATCATTGGGGGAAGGTGAAGGCCAAAGAATACTCAATCATCGATCAGTTGAATAAAACCTCAGCTCAGATTTCCATTATGTCATTGCTGCAGAATTCAGAAACGCACATAAATGCTTTGATGAAAGTGCTGAATGAAGCGTATGTGCCAAATAACATCACTAGTGGGGAAATGGCCAACATGGTAGGTCAAGTGCTGGAGAGTCATAAGATCACTTCCCACGAGGACGAACCGCCACTTGAAGGATTAAGTCATAACAAAGCGCTGCACATCACTGTGCAATGTGAGGACTATTTCATCACCAGGATTCTGATTGACGGGGGATCCAGCCTCAACATCTGTCCGTTGTCAATGCTCAAGAAATTGGGCAAGGGATTATACGAGATTAGAGAAGGGTCTATGAACGTGAAAGCTTTCGACGGTTCTCAGAGGTCACCATCGGCGAGATCAGCCTTTTTCTGCAAATGGGACCTACGTGGTTCGAAGTTGATTTTCAGGTGATAGACATATCGGCGTCCTACAACCTGTTATTAGGACGACCGTGGATACATGACGCTGGTTCTGTGGCATCAACATTGTATCAGGTAGTAAAATTTGAATGGAACCACCAGGAGGTGATCATCCATGGAGATGGAAGCAACACTATATATAGTCGCCGGAGCATCCCGATGGTTAAAGATAGAAGAAGGCTGGGTGAAAAAACCTATCACCATATCGAACGGGTCAACGCAATAGACAAAGACAAATGGTGGGACACTAAGATCGCAAGCATACTAAACTGGAATGGATACGATCCTGGCAAAGGGCTCGGCAAGAACCTTCAAGGGTCTCCAAGCCAATACAGATCAAGCGCCACGACACCACTTTTGGGTTGGGATACAAATACACATGGAAAGAATACAAGAATTGGTCGCCACCATGGCGTGGCCTTTACTACCCATTGGAGCAGCCGATACCACATCTGGAGCAGACCTTTCAGTAGGCTGATATTATAGGGGGGGTCAGAGGAAGAAGAAGCACTAGCAACCTTGAAAAAATTATTCCTAGAAGATGATGATATGGATTGTTGTGTCATTGTTGAGGAGGAGGAGGAGGAAGGCCTTTCCATTCAATCCGTGAGCAAAGGATCATTCCTTAAGAACTGGACTATCAGAACCGCTAGGGCCTGACGAGTCCCGGGGTAGTAAGGCTGAACAAGCATTGTTTATTTTTCATTTACTAAATGATTTCCTTTTGGCATTTTTTTTTCTGCAATGAGATCTTCAATGTTCTAAAACATTGTTCAAATTATCAAAAAACACTTTTTATGTTTTTATGAATCAATATTTATTATTATCATTTTTCTCTCATTACTTTATCTATACATCATCACTATTACTTGTCTTGATGAACCAATGACTGTGACACGCAATGAGGCAACGCAACAAAAGGACAATGATTCAGAAGAAGAGGATGTCATACCTGATGAAGTTATCAAAGAAGTCGAGAATTTTGAGAACAGACCTAAGTCCAACCTGGACGAGACTGAGGTAGTCAACTTGGGGGATTCAGAAAATGTAAGAGAAACTCACATCAGTATCCATTTGTCAACGTCAGAGAAAGAACAATAGGCACAAATCTTGAAGAAGTATGAGGACATATTTTCATGGTTGTACGATGACATGGCGGGCTTGAGTACATCCATTGTTGCTCACAAACTACCAACCAATCCAACGTGCCCGCCGGTAAAGCAAAAACTCAGAAAGTTCAAGCATGACATGAGTTTGAAAATCAAGGAGGAAGTAACCAAGCAAATCAATGCCAAGGTCCTTAGGGTGGTTGAGTATCCAACATGGTTAGCCAACACCGTGCTAGTACCGAAGAAAGATGGGAAGGTTAGAGTTTGTGTCGACTACCGGGATCTCAACCGGGCCAGTCCGAAGGATGATTTCCCTCTCCCTAACATACACATCCTGATTCACAATTGCGCCAAGAATGAACTTCAGTCGTTCGTGGATTGCTTCGCCGGTTACCATCAGATCTAGATGGATGAGAAAGATGTTGAGAAAATGGCTTTCATTACGCCGTGGGGAGATACTGCTATAAGATTATGCCGTTCGACCTAAAAAAAGTTGGAGTCACCTATATGAGAGGTATGACCATTATCTTCCACGATATGATACACAAAGAGATCGAGGTATATGTGGACGATGTCATTATCAAGTCCAAGAAAGCCACTGACCATATAGCTGATCTGAGGAAGTTCTTCAACAGGTTGCGAAAATAAAACTTGAAATTAAACTCCGCGAAGTGTGAATTCGCGGTTCCTGCTGGAATATTGCTTGGGTTCATCGTCAGCCGCCAAGGGATAGAATTGGATCTGTCAAAGGTCAAAGCCATCCAAGAGTTACCACCACCAAAGAACAAGAAAGATGTGATGAGTTTCCTGGGACGCCTTAACTACATCTGCCGATTCATACCCCAATCCACGGTCATATGTTAACCGATCTTCAAGATGCTGAAGAAAGGCTGCAACTAGATGGACCGAGGATTGTCAAAAGGCCTTCGACAGAATCAAGGAGTACTTGTCAACGCCGCAAGTCTTGGTACCACCGGAACCAGGTAGACCTTTGCTACTCTACCTCGCAGTGCTAGATGGAGCTTTTGGCTGCGTTCTGGGGAAACACGATGAGACAGGAATAAAGGAGCAAGCTATCTATTATCTGAGTAAGAAGTTCACTCCATACGATGCTCGGTATCCCGTACTGGAACGTACCTGCTGTGCTCTAACCTGGGTAGCACAGAAGCTGGTGCATTAAATCTGTGCCTACACAACATATCTCATATCGAGAATGGATCCCTTAAAGTTCATCTTTCAAAATCCCATGCCCACTGACAAACTGGCCAAGTGGAAAATCCTGCTAAGTGAGTTCATAGGAGAATCTCGTGGAGGGAGAATATGAACCCCCGAAAACGTATTTTCTCGATGAAGAAGTGTCGTTCATAGGAGAAGACATTGCATAATCCTATGATGGTTGGAGAATGTTCTTCGATAGAGAAGCAAATTTCAAAGGAGTCGGCATTGGAGCCGTCCTAGTATCAGGAACTGGTCAACATTATCCGGTATCTGCTAAACTCAAATTCCCCCACACCAATAATATGGCGAAATATGAAGCCTGCATATTAGGGCTCAACATGGCCATTAACAAGAATGTTGCCACGACCCGTTTACGGGTTGTGATGGCGCCTGTCGTGGAACCAGGCTAGCCAACCGTTACAACAATGCTCAATTCATTTACTAGAGAAAATATACTCATCATTGCTCAATTCATAGAAATACAGACATTTTTAATCATTTAAACAATCTAACAAAAGGAATAAGCTCCAACAAACAACCTAGGATCTGGAGTCACGCAGTCATGAGCTACTAACATCAATACTACTTAGAATAATAATACTGAAGTTTTAAGTTTCCAATTTCTAATACAGAAGGGAAAAATCGGGAAAAGAGGGACGGGACAACCAACGCCAGCTGCTACCTCGTCGGCTCTGGGAGAATAGCTGCTATCACTGCTCCGCGTCAAATCTCAGTGCACCTGGATCTGCACACACAGTGTGCAGGTAAGTAACGAAAACAACCTACGGTCTGAGGAGGTAGTGACGAACTCAACCTCCGTAAATCACAGTTCAAATAATGAATATTTCAGGAATAACCGAGTATATCAGTGACAATATCCGTAAATAACAATTAAATTCCATGTATGTATTATGCAACTTTCACAGGTAGTCCTCTCGATACACATAATTGGCCATTGGCCCAGGGAAATTCATCCCGTAACATGTACGACGTGGTGACTCAGTCACTAAGTACCGAGGGAGCAGGCCAATTTAGCCTTTCGGAAAAATCCATCTCCGGGATATGAAACTCATCCATAATANACATGTACGACGTGGTGACTCAGTCACTAAGTACCGAGGGAGCAGGCCAATTCAGCCTTTCGGAGAAATCCATCTCCGGGATATCATACTCATCCATAATCTGTACCAGGGAAATCCATCCCTCCATATCTCATAAACAGTATCTGTGCCAGGGAAATCCATCCCTCTATATGTCATATCTCGGACAAATCCATGTCCAGGGAAATCCATCCCTCAATAACTGTGCGCTCACTAGGGGTGTAAAGACTCCGAAGGCCCAAGGATATGGCCCAAGCGCTATATATATATATATCAAACCCACGAAGGGTATATCATCTCAACATTTAGCTCTAGGCCCATACTCAGTCAGAATTACCAGTCTCCTCACAATACTCTCATTATGTAACAGCCCAAACAATGGCGATGCATGATAAATAAATGAATTCTGAGACTTAAATACGAATACATGTATAATAACAAGACTGAATGTGCACAAGTAAAGTTCGCAATAGAAACGATAGTGACAGACCCTTTCCGGTCTCCACATATAGACATGAAGTCTTATCATTTATACTTTTTATGTTTCTTTTAGTTTCTACGCATTAATAGCGCTCACAGTACCGATATCATGGTGGAATAACAGTTAAACCGTGCCTGGGGATAAGCCGGGCCACA
>ML251679.1:3354-28841 GCA_005239495.1 Nicotiana undulata | reverse complement strand
GTGATTCGGATTTATTGCAACTCTTTTATATTTGGAAAAATCATAAAGAGGAAATACTATCGTAGTATTGGAAAATCTAGGATAGTTATCTTAAGAATCATTTGCATATCAAGAACTTCCCATTAGAAATATATCATATTAATACCTACTTTCATTACACTCCATGAAAGGGGACACAACCTTGGATAATTTACCCATATTAATTACAACCTAAATTAGTTTCCATTGTTACTACTCTTTCTCTAAAATAGTAAACTATTAATCACCACCTTCTTGTTTACTAACGGAATAGAATTTCGATTAGAGTTAAGAACCACACTAACATAGTGACATTTTCATACCTATTCCCTGTGGGATTCGACCCTAACCTTGTTGGGTTATTATATTTGACTTCGACCGCTTTACACTATTTTAAAAGTGTAACTTGAGCGTATCATCTATCCATATCGGTCAAATAATAGCCACATGTACACTACTATGCTAGCTAAATCGATTGAATCATGTTCTTGAGCTTCCCTTGATGTCCTGTTAAGATTCGTACCTTCAACAATGTGCTGCCTTAACTTTTGTGCCTTTGAAATGGTGCTACATTGTTTCAGTCCAATAAATGATCCTCTTTATTACTTATGTTCTCATGTTTAATTTGTCTGAAGACTTTGGTTAGCAATCTTGTTATGATACCATATTGTTCTATATGTTAAAGATGGGTTGGGCCATGTATAGTCTGAAGTAAGATGGATCATGTAATAAATGTCATTATTTGTTATCTCATGTCTATTTTGGGCTCCATGATAGTGTCCAGGTGTCACCTATATTGCTGTATCGATTGAATGACACCTATTTGACTCCTATACTTGTGTCTATACTTGTCATATTATTTTTGCTGACCCAATAAGGTTCCTGAACCTTCACATGCCCCGTTGGTTGAGAAAATGGCATGTTTAAATCACTATGTCAACTTACATATAGTCCCCTCTTGATTTAAAAGGATCTTCCCAATAGTTATGCTTTTCCCATTATGCTAATCTATTTGTTCAAGAGAGAAGCCTTAGATAACAACTATGTTTGGTCTCATATTGATTCTGTTTTGCTTAAAGAGAATGGTCTATTGTGATAGCCTACTTAAGATGTGAATATATGACATACTTTAACCTAGGGTACCACAGTAACCCTACCTGCTCATCTGAAGTGATGTTCTGCATTCATCTATATGTTTCATTTGGTTATTTGTATGTAAATATTTCCCTGATTGTCTCATGACCATGTTATGTCTAAGATAATGCTTGGACAGACTTCTATTATAAATTTGATTATTGCTTACCTTGATAACTTAATAACTTGACTGAGTGTTAGCTTTGTTGGTGTATTCTGCTAGTGCACTTACTCACAATCCAAGATGAGAACCTGTTGTGATTTTCCTGCCCTGCTTTGATCAATATAAGTGCTGAATACCTCTACTAGTTAAACCATGGCTGTTTGACAATATTGTTTGGTTGATCATCACTTATAAATCTGAATGTTGTTTAAACTTATAGCATGCACATTGTCACAACTAGATATCATGTCCATTAGGTTAAATGAAGATTAAAAGCTTGCTTTCTTATTCATGTTAATGTCTCTATTGACCTATTTGTTTTGCATGTTCTTTGGGGATTCTAATTGATGTTATTAGAATAAGTGTTTAAAGGTTGTCCTGGTTGTGTGCATACTAGTTAGCACCATTATAAAGCTATTATATTGTTTTGTAACTTAATCAAGTGATCTGGATCATGCTTAGAAAAGGTTTTGAAATTTGGGACCTGTAAGAGGGTAATAGGATAAGTATGCAGGTCTATCTTTGTTAATCACTGATATCTTAGACTTCTTAACATGACATCCCTTACCTTAAGATTATGAATGGGGCATATTTGGTGGTAACATGTAATCATCCATCTGTACTTTACAACTTTTTTTGATTGTGTCCTAGTAGTGATCCTCTTGTGTAGTCTGTACATATTGTGTCACCTTAGAGCCCATGATACTGATCGCATTTGAATAGTCCCTATAGGATGACATATTTTTACACCCAGTGCTATGATAAGAGTGCTCCAAGGTTGATATTGTGTTGGTTCTTAGCTGATTATGCTTTAGCGCTCTATTGATAGTTGCAATGTCTTATATAGTTGTTTGTTTCAAGTTATTGATGCTTCTGTGTGGCTGAACCTTTGACATTTGCCTCTTTCATATTGACAATGTGAGACTAGTAAATTGACATCTCATTTGTATCTAAACCTTTGAGAAAGAGTAAGTATGTATGGCTAAGGGTTTTTGGGTGTAAAACCTGATTTGTGATTAAGATGCCCTTCCCTGACACAAGCACTGCTAATAGCCCATGAGACCCTTGTGAACTCTCAAGTGCCAGGGGTTCAAAGGGGGATTTTTTTCATGAATAAGGTTTTACTCTAAGTCTTTGGTCATTGACTCTTATTTATACTCCTAGGATTAATACAAAATGAAATTGGATTCGTTGCCGCATTTACATTTATTCTTATTTATTATTTTATTCTTATTTTGCTCTTTATATTTATTTTTGCTAATTATCTTCTTATTGTTTTTTGTATGCATGTTTGAATTGGGCTCGCTGAGTTCCTTGGAACTCACGCCCACGTTCCATTCTGGATGTCTTTTAACTCGACGAAGTCTGTCACTTGTGTAAAAATCAACTAGGCGTGGTTCATTGGCCCAATATAAAGAGTCCAATTATTTTCCCCCTCTTATTTTTTGGACGTTCTGTGTATATGTTTGACACTACATTTTTTTTGATTAAACAGACTTTCCATTTCATAAAAAAAACTGTCTTTTACAGAAAGCAGATGCAGACCATACACCTTCAAAAATAAGAAAACAATATTAAACTATACTATTTACACTTCTAAAAAACAATCATCCATCATTCTAGTCTATGGATAATGATTCAAGCCTTTCAAATTTGATTGCCATTTGTTTTTGATTGTACAACTCGACCGATCGTTTAGAGAGTTATAGTTCCGTTCCCCCATTACCTGCTTCTTTGTGTTCTACAACTATATTATGATATACCAGATTAGTTGGTTTGGGTCTAGAGTGGTTTCAGAGTGAATTGAGACACATAGTCTCTTATTTGAAAACTTAAGTTGAAAAAGTTGATCGGATGTTGACTTATGTGTAAAAGAACTTGGATTTGAATTTTGATGGTTCCTCTAGCTCCGTTAGTTGATTTTGGACTCTGGAACGCGTCCAGAATGTGATTTGGAGGCATGTGGTAGAATTATGCTTGAATTAGCGAAAGCTAGAATTTTGGCAATTTTGGTCGGCGTTGAATATTTCGTTATCGGGGTCGGATTGGATTTTCGGAAGTTGGGGTAGCTTCGTGGTGTCGTTTCTTAATTGTATGCAAAAATTGAGGTCATTCGAACGTGGTTTGGTAGGTTTCAACATCGTTAGTGGAATTCAGAAGTTTAGAAGTTCTTAGGTTTGAATACGGGCATAATTTGGCATTTTAATGTTGTTTTGAGTGATTAGGAGGTTCGACTAAGTTTGTATGATGTTATGGGACATGTTGGTATGTTTGGTTGAGGTCCCGATAGTTAACGAAGCATTTTTGGCCTTGGTGAGATTGCTGATATCTGCTGCTGCATTTTTCTGGTTTCCTTTTTCGTGTTCGCAAAGAGTGTTTTTGAGATGATGAGGATTTGTTCTTTGTGTATGCGAAGGGGAAGACACGAACACGAAGGTGTGGTCTGCGTGTGCATCACAAACGCGGGAGCAATGTCGCATTCATGAAGAGGAGTGAGGCAGTTGGGGACCTCACTTTGTTTTGGTTAAATCCCATGATTATATCTTTGATTTTATCATCTAAATTGTGATTTGGGGTGAAACATTGGAGAAAAAGTGGAGATGTTCTTGAGATGGAATTTTGAGGTTTTGAATGGGATTTTGTTGTTGGATTTAAGTAAATTTGGTATGGTTAGACTCGTGAGTGAATGCTCTTGCGGGTTTTATGACTTTTGCTAGATTTCGAGATGTGGGCCCGGGGTGCCGGGTTTGAGCCGATTTCAGATTTTGGCTATAATTTAGAATTGTTCTGGTGAAATTGGTTCCTTTAGCCTATATTCATCGTATTGTATTGCCTGTGGATATATTTGGGACGTTTGGAGGCCGATTTGAGAGGCAACAACGTCGCGAAGTAGAATTTTGGCTTAGTTTGAGGTAAGTAACGCTCCCAAACTTGGTTCTGAGGGTTCGAGACCCCAAATTATATGATATGTGATTTGTATTGAGGTGACGCACATGAAAAGTGACGGGCGTGCGTGTGTGCACTGTGAGAATTGTGGCTTGGGTGACTCCACGACACCATTTAGTGACTCTATCATGTTGATATCCATGTTTTCATCACGTGACAAAATAGTTGAGTTGTAAATCATGCTAGATATCATGTTTAGGCTTATGGCGGTATTATTTGGACCCTTAGCAGTTGTTTCTTGCTGTCATATCACTAGTTTTCATTTAATATTCCATACTCATTCATGATCATGCATTTTTATATCATATCTCAGTCTCAATTATTTATTGATTCATCATATCATTGTTTCGGGTTGTTTTCATAACTTTGTGAGCCCGTGGTGAGACTGGAGAGGTTGGTTACCGAGTGAGGCCGAATTCCTGATTATGAGTGACAGTTATGAAATTCGGCTGCATGCCGCAACAGTTATATTGATGATTATGATAGCTCTTGGGCTGTAGAAGCCCCTCCAGAATCTATAACACACCTAGTGAGCGCGAATGATACTATTGAGGGATGGATTTCCCTGGACATGGATTTGTCCGAAGTAGTTGATACCCGGAGATGGATTTCTCCAAAGGGTTGGATTGCCCTTTTTCCTCGGTACTGGATGACTTATTTGTCAGTGATGTATATGTTTGGGATGGATTTCCCTAGGCCGGATGGCCACATACAGTACTGAGTGGTTGAGCACTTTAGAGTGAGAACACATGGTGCATTTCATACAGTCTGTGCATTGGTGAAGATAGCTGAGTTTGATAGCTTACAATGTTTAGATCTATATTACCTTTTTTGTTTGAGCTGTATATTTGACTTGAAAGCATGCCTACGTTTCCACACATTTATTTCTGTTATATCTTTAGAGGTTGAGTTCGTCACTACCTTTCAGTCCAAAGTTTGGACTTGTTACTTACTGAGTTGGTGTACTCACGTTACCCCTTCTTTATCCTTGTCGTACTTTCAGATTATATCTTTAGACACTGTAGTAGATTGTATTTTATGATCTAGACGCTCATGTACTCAGTGACACGCTAGTTTTGGACGTGATTGTATCACTTTGGGATTGTCTTATGTTTTAGACAATTTTCTTTATTGTTAAATGTTTCTGTTAATGTTTTCAAACTTATTGTTGTTGGTGTTGAGTTGTTGACTTCAGGCTGGTCTAGTTCCACAATAAGCACCATCACGACGGTTGATTTTGTGTCGTGACAAGTTGGTATTAGAGCCTAGGTTACATAGGTCTCACGAGTCATGAGAGGGTTTAGTAGAGTCCCGCATATCGATACAGAGACGTCTGTACTTATCTTCGAGAGGCTGCATAACTCTTAGGAAACTTCACATTCTTGAATTCTTATAGTGCAAATCTGTTGATACTGGTAACTAAATTTTTGTTATTCTATGCTCTTACAGATGGTGAGGACACGTGCTACTAGGCAGGACAGACAACAACCAGTGCCACCAGTCAGGGCCGCGGGAGGTCGAGGTTGCGGTAGGGGCAAAGGTGTAGCCTGCATAGCAGATAAAACAGCCTCTTGAGATCTACTAGTTGTCCAGGTTCAGGATCAGGTCCCAGTTGTGGATGCACCAGCGGGACTAGCTCAGGCACCAACTGTGTCCTTCATGATTCCTGGCCTTCAAGAGATCGTAGCTTAGATTCTGACCGTGTGCACCAATCTTGCTCAAGCAGTCTCTGTTTCTGCTGCAGCGACCACTACTTAGGCCGGAGGAGGTACTCAGACTCCTGCCGCCTGTACGCCAGAGCAGGTGGTACAGGGACTTCAGACTCGGGGACACCACCAGCCCAGCCGGTTGCACCTACTCAGGATTATGTGGTTCTAGTCATGCCTGATGATGAGCAACGTAGATTGGAGAGGTTTGGGAGGGTAGATTGGAGAGGTTCGGGAGGCTCCAGCCCCTGACTTTCAGTGGTGCAGAGGGAGAGGATGCCTAGTGTTTCTTGGATAAATGTCAGAGTATTCTCCGTACATTAGGTATTTCGGAGACCACTAGGGTCTCGTTCACTACTTTTCAGTTCACTAGAGCTGCCTTCACTTGTTGGGAGGCTTATGAGAGGCGTAGGCCGGTTGGTGCAGCGCCACTTACATGGCAGGAGTTTTCTGTTCTCTTCTTGGAGAAGTGCGTGTCGCAGTTCAAGCACTTGCGTCAGGATGGTATGATAGTGACGTAGTATGAGATGAGATTTTATTAGTTGGCCTGTCATGCTGTTTGGTTGGTTCCCACGGACAGAGAGAGGATCAGGAGATTCGTTGATGGCCTCACCTACCATCTGAGGATATTTATGACTAGAGAGAGGATGTCTGGTGCAACTTTTGAGGAGGTTGTTGACATTTCTCAGGAGATAGAGTTGGTGCGTAGTCAGGATCGGGTTGAGAGGGATGCCAAGAGTTCTCGTAGTTTAGGTAGCTTTTGTGGTGTTCCTTTTGGGGGTTAGTTTCATCACGACAGAGGTCGTCCTTACAGCCATGCTCAGATGGTCCTCCCAGTTCACCGGGGTGCACTATCTGGCCACGGTTCTCACAGTTCTCATCAGGGCCACTCATCTCTTAGTGCTCTTCCAGCTTAGAGTTCATCTCATGCACCATCAACTCATGGTTCGTCTATGTCGGGGCCTTCTAGCGGGTATCCTGGTGCTCAGGGCTCCCTTCAGTCCCCACCACCAGTGGGCGGTAGAGGTTTCTTTTAGTGTGGAGATTTAGGTCATATCAAGAGGTACTGTCCCCGCCTTATGGGAGGATCGTCTCATCAAAAGAGTCAACCTTTGGCTTCAACACCAGTCAGTTCACCACCCGCCCAACCAGCTTGGGGTGGAGGTTGGTCATCTAGGGGTCTCCCTAGAGAGGGAGGTCGTTCAGGTGGCGGTCAGGCCCATTTTTATGCACTCCCTGCCAGACAGATGCCATTGCTTTAGACACAATGAAAGAAAATAGGTATCATCTCCGTATGTCATCGAGATGCTTCTGTATTATTTGACCATGGTTCCACCTATTCATACGTGTTATCATATTTTTCTCATTATCCGGACATGTCCTGTGAGTCTCTAGTTTTATTTGTTCGTGTATCTAAACCGGTAGGAGATACTATTGTTGTGCACCGTGTATACCGATCGTGTGTAGTGACTGTTGGGGGATTAGAGACTAGAGTTGATCTGTTGCTGCTTAGTATGGTTGACTTTGATGTGATATTGGGCATTGATTGGTTGTCTTCGTGCCATGCTATTCTGGACTGTCACGCTATGACGGTGATATTGGCTATCCGGGGTTGCCACAAATTGAGTGGCGAGGTTCATTGGATTATGTTCCTAGTAGAGTGATTTCATTCTTGAAGGCCCAATGGATGGTTGGGAAGAGTTGTCTTTCTTATTTGGCCTTTGTGAGGGATATTAGTGCAGAAAATCCTACTATTGATTCAGTTCTGGTGGTGCGAGAATTTCTGGTTGTGTTTCCTGCAGACCTGCTGGGCATGTCACCAAATAGGGATATTGACTTCGGTATTGATTTGGTGCCGGGCACTCAGCCCATTTCTATTCCACCGTATCGTATGGCACCAACGGAGTTAAAGAAATTAAAGGAGCAGCTTCAGGAACTCCTTGATAAGGGGTTTATTCAGCCTAGTTGTCACCTTGGGGTGCACCAGTTCTATTTGTGAAGAAGAAGGATGGCACTATAAGAATGTGCATTGATTATAGATAGTTGAACAAAGTCACAATCAATAACAAGTATCCTTTGCCTCGTATTTATGATCTATTTGACCAGCTTCAGGGAGCGAGGGTGTTCTCCAGATCGACTTGAGGTCAGGGTATCACTAGATGAAGATTAGGGACTCAGACATTCTTAAGACAACTTTCAGGACTCGATATGGTCATTATGAGTTCCTTGTGATGCCTTTTGGGCTGACCAACGCCCTAGCAGCATTCATGCATTTGATGAACAACGTGTTTCGTCCTTATCTCAACTCGTTCGTTATTGTATTCATTGATACTATCCTAGTGTACTCTCGTATCCAGGAGGAGCACGCTAAGCATTTGAGGATTGTATTGCAGCTGCTGAGGGAGGAGAAACTTTATGCCAGGTTCTCCAAGTGTGAGTTTTGGTTCAGTTCAGTAGCGTTCTTGGGATAAATGGTGTCTGGTAAGGGTATTCAGGTTGATTCAAAGAAGATTGAAACATTTCAGAGTTGGCCCAGACCGTCCTCAACCATAGAGATTTGGAGCTTTCTTGGTTTGGCTGGCTACTACCATCGGTTCGTTCAGGGTTTCTCATTTATTGCATCGCCCTTGACCAAATTGACCCAAAAAGGTTCTCCTTTTATGTGGTCGGATGAGTGTGAGGTGAGATTTCAAAAGCTCAAAATTGCCTTGACCACAGCTCCAGTGTTAGTTCTGCCATCAGCTTCTGACTCTTATACAGTATATTGTGATGCTTCTCGGCTCGACATTGGGTGTTTTTTAATGCTGGGGCGTAGAGTGATTGCTTATGCTTCACGTGAGTTGATGTCCCATAAGAAGAACTACCCCATTCATGATTTGGAGTTGGCTACCAGAGATGGTTGGAGCTTCTAAAGGACAATGATATTACCATTTTGTACCATCCGGGAAACGCCAATGTGGTGGCCGATGCCTTGAGTAGAAATGTAGTGAGTATGGGTAGTTTTTCATTCCTTCCTGTTGGTGAGACACCCCTTGCAGTTGATGTTCAGGCCTTGGCCAATCAATTTGTGAGATTGGATATTTCGGAGCCCACTCGGGTCCTAGCTTGTGTGGTTTCTCGGTCTTCCTTATTCGATCACATCAGAGAGATTTTTCGCCTTCATAGGGTGCCAGTTTCTATCGTTTCAGACAGTGGCACGTAATTTTCATCACAGTTTTGGAGGGTCGTGCAATGAGAGTTGGGAACTCAGGTTGAGTTGACCATAACATTTCACCCTCAGATGGACGGACAGTCCGATCACACTATTTTGATATTGGAGGACATGCTACGCGCTTGTGTCATTGGTTTTGAGGGTTCCTGAGACCATTTTCTGCCACTCGCGGAGTTTGCTTACAACAACATTTATCAATCGAGTATTCAGATGGCTCCGTATGAGGCTTTATATGGGAGGTAGTGTATATCTCCAGTGGGTTGGTTTGAGCTGGGCGAGGCTAGGATTTTGGGTACAGAGTTGGTTCAAGATGCATTGGACAAGGTGAAACTGATGCAGGAGTGGCTTCGCTTGGCACAATCGAGACAAAAGCGTTATGCTGATAGAAAGGTCCGTGATGTGTCTTACATGGTTGGGGAGAAGGTCTTGCCAAAGGTTTCACCCATGAAGGGTGTTATGAGATTGGGAAAAAAGGGCAAGTTGAGCCCTCGGTTTATTGGGCCGTTTGAGGTGCTTCGGAGGATTGGGGAGGTGGCCTATGAGCTTGCTTTTCCACCTAGCTTATTGAGTGTGCATCCAATATTTCATGTTTCTATGCTTCAGAAGTATATCGGCGATCCATCTCATGTTTTGGATTTCAACACGGTTCAGTTGGATGGATATTTGACTTATGGTGTGGAGCCAATGGCTATTTTAGGGCGTCAGGTTCGAAAGTTAAGGTCAAAGGATATAGCTTCAGTGAAGGTGCAGTGGAGAGGTCAGCCCGTGTTCTCCAAGTATATTTCTAGACCCGTTTGAGGACGAATGTTTGTTTAAGAGGGGGAGGATGTTGTCTCGGCCGGTCATTTCGAGAGTTATTACCCCGTTCCCCCCATTTCCTACATTTTTTGTGTTCTACAGCTATATTATGATATACCGGGTTAGTTGGTTCGGGTCCGGAGTGGTTTCAGAGTGAATTGAGACACATAGTCTCTTATCTGAAAGCTTAAGTTGAAAAAGTTATCTGGATGTTGACTTATGTTTAAACAACCTCAGTTTTGAATTTTGATGGTTCCATTAGCTCCGTTAGGTGATTTTGGACTTAAGAGTGCGGGAGCAGGGTCGCGTTCGTGAAGAGGAGCGAGGCAGTTGGGGACCCCAGATCCTTGTTCTAAGGGTTCACGAGGTGGTGGTCGCGTTCGTGAAGGTATTAGATAGTAAAGCATCGCGCTCGTGAGGCATGTGTCATGTTCAAGAAGAGTAAAGCGGAGAGGCTGAAATCCTGGTTATGAGTGACAGTTATGGGATCGGGCTGCATGTCGCAACGATAATATTGATGATTATGATAGATCTTGGGCTGCAGGAGCCCCTCCAGAGTCTATAACACACCCAGTGAGCGCGGATGCTACTATTGAGGGATGGATTTCCTTAGACATGGATTTTTCCGAAGTACTTGATATCCGGAGATGGATTTCTCCATAGGGTTGGATTGCCCTTTTTTCTCGGTATTGGGTGACTTATTTGTCAGTGTTGTATATGTTCGGGATGGATTTCCCTCGGCCGGATGGCCATATACAGTACCGAGTGGTTGAGCACTTGAGAGTGAGAATACATGGTGCATTTCATACAGTCTGTGCATTGGCATGTGGAGATAGTGATGAGTGGTGATTTTACCACTCATTTTAGCCTCTTTTCGTTAGATTTTGCATCTTTCAATGATAACTTGAGGTCGTTTATAGTGTGTAATTGCTTGAATTTCAGGGAATGATGCCATGAAGTGGTTGGTGCTGAATTGGAGTGAAGTCGAGCAAAACGTGGTGAAATATGCACAGAACTTCCAGTGATTCTGCACCTGCGGATTCTGGTCCGCTGGTGCGACCTCGCACCTACAAAGAATGCAACGCACCTGCGAAGGAAGGCTAAATTGTACAAAACCGCACCTGCGGAGTAATGCACACACCTGCGGAACCGCATGTGCGACCATTTGTACACTTCTGCGGAAATTGATCAGGGCATCTAGATTCGCACCTGCGAGTAGATTTTCGCTCCTGCGGAACCGCACCTGCGAAGATTCTTCCGCAGGTGCGGTCAACGGGCATGAGGGCTGGACATAATTGGAAAATTACATTTTCTTATCCCTAACTCATATATACTCGACCTAGCAGATCTTTTAGGATATCTTTGGCTTTGTAAATATTATTTTGAGTAGAGAAGAACAAGTCTTGAAGCTAGGGTTTGCACACACACTTGGGTTGTGAAAATTTCATTCTTGAGGTTAAGGTTTTCTTACCCATTTATGTTTGTTTCTTCATTTATTTGTTTTGTATTGAATATTTAAGTGTGTAGTATTTATTTCCAACACTTGAATCTTGTTTATGGAAATTTACATATTTAAAGTGTGGATTAAATACCTTGTTGTGCTTATGTATTGAATGATTTTATTATATTTATGAAGTGAGTTATTATTTCTATAATTATTCTTGTTCTTTAATGTTTCCAAAGGGATTAGCTAACCCTAGGACTCTCCCACTAACTCCGAATTAATTTTGGAAAAGATAATTTGGGGTTGGGAAAGATTAATTAACAAGAACTTGAGGTTTTAACCCTCATTTTATAGATTCTACCTAGGGATAGGATTGAACTTCTTGTAGCCAAATCCGGATGTGCTTAATATCTTAATTGTGTTAGGAATAATTCAATTAGGAAGTCTTGTTAGTCTTTGGGAAAATCTAATTAAGAATTATTATCCGTGGCTAATTAACATAAACTCGCTCCTATTTGTAAAATTGTGAAATACATTGGATCGTTACTTGAGTGTAACTCCCGAAGCTTCCATACTTATTGCCATTGATCATTTTACTTGCTTTCTAGGTTAGTTTATATTTTCGCATTTAGTTATAAACAACTTTCAAAACCAAAATCTTATTTGTTTGGCATTGCGCGATAAAGTGATAATTCTCTTACATTCCTAATCGCCTCCATATTGTTCTCTGTGGGATTCGACCCCAACCTTGTTGGGTTACTATATTTGACATCGATCGCTTACACTATTTTAAGGTGTAATTTTAGCGTATCAAATTTTGGCACCATTGCCGGGGAACAATTGCCGTAATTTAGGTTGTTTGAGAAGTAAGCTTAAGTGCTTTGATCAAAACTTGTGAATATTTGTGTAATTATTTTTCTTGTTTATTTTCTTAGGTTTTCATAAATAAAAATAAATATGGCATCATATAATGATAATTGGTCGGATGGTAGTTGTTCATATTTTGATGACCCTTGTCCTTATTGTGGAGCACCACACTCGTGGCAAAATTGTTTAAATTCTCCCGGGGATGGATTGTGCGCACAATCTCAAACCTATGAGTGGAGTATTTGTGATAGGTGTGGTTTCCAAAATGGTCATTGGTATGATTGTGCATATTTGTCCGTCCCCTCCCCGGGCCTCCACTATGATGAATCTACTTTTTGCGATGGAAGTTTTAGGGGCAATGAAGTGGAGGAAATTGAGCATGGTATAAATGGAGAGTTCAAGCTCATGTTGGAGTGTTTACTTCAAGAAGGAAGTCATGAGCCAAATGCCTTGGAAGAAGTCTCCAAAATGATTTGGCACTTGAAAGGCTACACTCGCAAATGGATGCAATGATTGAAGCTTCGAGGGTTCAAAAAGCCTTGGAGGTGAGTGAAAGCCAAGAACCTTCTTTGGAGGTTGAAGTTAAAAATTCTTCCTTGGTACTTGAACAAAACCAAGAAGAACTCTCAAATGCTCAAAACGAGAGGATGATGCTCATGTTGGATGCCATTCTTGAAAATGAGGAAAAGCACAACTTTGAACTTGAGGAATTGAAGCATGAAGTAACTCAAAATGATGAACACATCCGCACTTTGGAAGATCAAATGCAAGCATTGATGGAGGCTCACCACGCCTCTCAAGTTGAAAGTGTGGATGAAATCCAAGATGAGTTCAATTCCGAGGGTGAGAGTGAATTTTACTTTGAGGAATCAATCTTTGAACATCCGCCAACCGACTCCATGAGTGTTAGTGATGCCGAGAAAAATATGGAGTTAGAGTCAACCGGGGCGATTGAAAATCTGGTTGAAATTGACTCTATTCCGGGGGAAAATGAGGATGTCAAAATCCGGAAAAATTTGCAAGTTGGAAGTTTGAAGGCACATTCCAAGCATTTCTCAACATTGTAATTGTGTGGTAAAATGGAAGTTGAACTACACGAATCACTGGAGTGTTGCGAGGAGGAAAATTTCATACCATACATCTTGCAATTTGAGGAAACAAGAAAAAAAATGACATTCCTCACATGAGAGCCAAGAAGTGCAAACTGAAAAAATTGAGGCTTGGATCGATCATCTACTTACCACCCCCACTGCCCGTGGCCACAAGGTTGATTCCAAGATAGGTGCCCACTTCATATCATCCAAGTGGCGAGAAAAGTGGTAAAGTGATTTTTGTCGTGCCACGACGTTAAATACGGCGCTTGGTGGGAGGCAACCCATCATTTTTCAAATTGCTTTGGTTATTTATGAAATTGGTTTTTAGAATAGCTTATTATATTTTTTCTAACCAATCTGCCACGTTTCGGAATTTTTGAGCAGGTCGGGAGACCGGGTGGCCGAAAAAAGTGCAGGAGGAGAAAAGCTTTTGTTGGGCAAACAATCTGCTCAACTCTGCGATGCCCCGTGTCAAAAATGCTATCGCAGAGTTGGATTTGCAAGCAAAAATGCGATCGCAAAATTTCACATAATTTTTATGCTGAGCCCAAGGATTCCGCACCTGCGGTCATGCTTCCACAGGTGCGGCTTCAAAGAAGCAGACTTTGACCCACATGTGCGACCATTCTCGCATGTGCGGCTTCACCCTCGCACGTGCGCAACCGTAGGTGCGGATAAATCCCCGCAGATGTGAAAGTCGCCCAGCTAAATTCATAATTCTAACTTCCCAGGTCAGTCTTCTACGCCCTAAAATTCAAAGAACAATAAAAATCCTCACATCTCTCTTCTCTCACACACAAGATCACAAGAGACCCAGGTAATCTCTACCGCTCACTCCCTTTTTCTTCTCTATACTTCTTCTTCATGTGTTTTCATCAGGCCAAACTGGTCGGCTTTCTATGTTAGTTCACTCTACAGTTTTTATTGTGTTTTACTGTATTTCATTTTGTCTCCCTTCTAATTTAGGGTAGAATTAGGGTAAGGATTTGGTTGAGAGTAGGGATTGTGTGCTGTTCTAAATGAAGCAACAAAATGTGGGGTTATTGTGAGCACCAAATTCGTGTGAGGAGATACTAAATGTTAGGTTCTCACACGGTCTTTGGCTAATTGTATAAGTGAAAATTGAGTACCAAGTTCTTTAGTCTTAGTGTTAATGAAGTTAGGACAAAGTTTTGTGCACTAATCTGGAAGTCTTGAGTACAGATTAGTAGCCAAAAACCAAGCCCAAGTCAAAAATATAAAGAAATTTCTGGGCAGTTGAATTTTGGAAGAAGGACCGCAGGTGCGATAATATTTCCGCAGGTGGGGCTTCGCACCTGCGAGCCCTTCGCCACAAGTGAGATCCTCTTCCGCAGGTGCGCCTCATGGAATGCAGGTGCACAAACGCACCTGCGGTTAATGTTCCGTAAGTGCGGAAACTGCCCAGTTCTGCCAACAACAGTGTACTTGCAATTGGGCCTTCCCGGGCCCGTTCGACTTGGTTCTTTGGCCTATTTGTAGTGTTTTAAGATGCTCAACGATATTCCACTGCTTTACTAACTTCATTTTGATTTTTGTTTAGGTACTTTGACTCAGAAATGGACCCGAACGCACACCAAAACTTTCCGAATGAGTCTGAAATTGAAGAGGTTGGGGAACATTATGATGAAGACCGGTTCATGTCGGCTGAATGTAAAAACCGGTACTATGAAAACCTCCTTACAAAAAAATTAGTGCTTGAGAGAGGGATTGATGAAGAAAAAATGGGTGACAAGATCCCGGATTTCTACGCTCGGTTGATATCCTCTGGGTGGTCGTGTTTTATTACCACTCCGTGCAAAGCCAATGAGACATGGGTTCGAGAATTCTATGCCAATCTCAGGCGTGCAAACTTTGAAGATCCTCACCTCATCATCAGAGGTAAAGTAGTGAGGTTCGGGGCAGAAGAAATTAATGCTGCACTTGGGATTCCAAGCCACCCAATAGAGCTAGTACGAGAAAAGGATCATGTCAAAAACTCGGCGTGGCTTGTGTCCAGATTGTACTTTGAGAGTGTCAGAACACAATAGGCAAACAAGAGGAAAGGCTTGAAGTCAACCGACTTAACTGCCGAGGCGAAGATATGGCTATATATTCCGAGCAGCAGGGTATCCCCCAGTGGGAATGTTACAGATGTGTCGTACACCAGAGCCTTGATCATTGCTTGCCTTCTTGATGGCATTCCAGTGAACTCGGGCCATTACATTTTGAGTGAGATGAGGCAATATTTGCTTGACGATGGGCGGGGGTTATTGTTTCCATCTTTGATTACAGAGTTGTGCAAGCGGGCACAGGTCGAGGAGCGCCCCACTGATCATTGGGTGCCCGCCGACAAACCCTTCCACCCGCTGAGAGTCAAGGGGGAGGGTGGAGCAGTGAAGAGCAAGAAAAGGAAGGTAACCACCACCACTGCCGGAGCCGGATCCTCCTCACAGCCTGGTGCATTAGAGGGTCCTTTTGGGGAGATGAACTCCCAGTTTGCTATCCTACAGGACCTAGTGTCCAAGCTTCCCACAGGGCCTTCCACTTCTCAGCCTCAGCCTCCACCTGATTACTACTCTAGAGCCGAGATGCAGAGATATTTTGATACTCAGGACAGGATGTCAGCATCTCTGACACAACTAGACACAGCCTACACAAGCCTGGCTAAGGCTCATGTTGACCTGAAAGATTCATTTGACAAGGAGAAGGTGAAGAATAAAAAGAAAGGTAAACTCCCGATCAAGGTTTGGAGAGGCATCAAGGCTATCTTCAGGTGGGGGAAGCCGAGCAAGAAGCTTCCAGTTGCAGATGCTAAGGACAACGAGGAATACTCGTTCATGACCGATGGTGAGGGTGTAGATGCAGATGCATATGATGACGAGACATCTCAGCAGCAGTGACCAGCCTCCTCCCCGGCAGTCTGCAGACCTCAGGGAGACCCTCAAACTAAGCTATTTATTTTGATACTGTGCAGTGGGGCCACTGCAATGTTTTTAGTTGGGGGTGGCTTTTGTACATTGTATCTATCATGACTTGGTTTATGACATTTATTTATGAAATTGTTATGTTCCCTGGCCAGGCTTATGTTTTATGTATGGATACTTTGTGCCCTTGCCGGGCTTATTTTGGAAAATCTCTGCTAAACTTGGTGTGATTGGGTTATTTTGATTTCTTTTGTATCATTTATTTTCTTTAGTAGTTGGTTCTATTGTAGTTTTTTTTATAGTTTTTGTTAGTAGCTTTGTTCTTTAATTTTTAGTACCTTGATAATACTTTTGGGTTTTCTTCATGCTACGATTCTTTCCCAAGGAACATTTTTGAAGTGAACCGGGTGACTTCTCCCTATGATAGATGGTGTGACAACTTTCTTAAGGGAATTAGTCTTGTTTTGCTAGGAAGAGGCTTTTGGATTATTTGGTACTAAAGAAATTATCCTTTTGTATGTGAAATGTAAATTAAGAATACCCCTCAAAATTTTGGTTTTGAAGTAAAACAAGTAAGTTGCATGGTGAAGAATACTCTTAGTGTTAAGATTTTGGCTCCTTTAGTGACTCTTTATCCACTAGTATGAAAATATCGCTCTAAACTCCCTTTTAAAAAAAAAAATATGAAATTGATCCATCTTGATTAATTCATGTGTCATGTGTGTTAGTGTTTGTATAAATAAATCTTGTGCTTACTTCCATCATCTAGAACTTGCCCGGTTGGTCTTTCAATGCTAATGATAATTATGTTTGGTTGAAGAAATGACCTTAGGCATTCTTTGTGTTATTTGAAAATCCCGTTAGCCTTTCGAGCCACCATTGAATAGATATTATCACTAGTTACCCCATTTGAGCCTTGAACCTTTTCTTTGATCATCTCATTGCAAACCTTTCCCTTTTGCAAAATGATTTCCTCTTTTGAACACGTCCCTCCTTGAATATTGAGAATGAGGCAAAAAGCCTAAGTTGGGGGTTTGGTGTCAAAGTGGAGTTTGGTAAGGTTGTACATTGAGCGTAGAATATATACCTCAAAAGATTCTTTTGAAATTATTCAATCTCCAAAAGAGTAAATAAAAAAAAAGAGAGAGAAAAAGAAATATATACATGTAAATAAATATAGGAGTTTGAAGAAATTTAGCGAGGTATTTAAAGTGGTTCTATGTTGGTAACTAGATGCAAATGAGGCTATATGGTTTGAAAAGAAACAAAGTGCAACAAGAAAGGAAAATGTGAGTAGTGTTCAAGGAGGGTGTAGTCATTTTCCCAAATGTGTATCCTACCCTTCCCTAAATGTTACACCCCACAATATTACGTCAATATTACGTCCCGCAATATTATATTACGACAATGTTATGCTCTGTAGTAATATGTTACGATGATGTCACCCTGTAGTATTACATTACGGTAATGTTACACTTCGCAATAATAAGTTACGAAAGTGTTGCACCCTACAATATTTTATGTTGAATTTGTCGTAAGGTAATTGACATCAGTCCAAGGAAAAGATTATTTGGGGATTATAAGAATTATGCTATTTCACAAGTGATTAGTAAATTCCTGAAGGTGAAGGGGGAGCAAGTCTAAGAAAATGAATTTTTGTCAAAGTTTGGCATTTTGGGATAAAATACGACTCGAGCTAAAATACCCGGTATTTATGAACTAGTGCCATACAAGGTACTACATGGACATGATCGTAAGGTGTATAAGGTATGTGGAAAGTGAGTAATATTTTAAGTAATTTGTGATAATCTTTTCAAATTATGCGGGTAATGGATTAATTACCGGGTAACGGGAAATTACCCAGTTAACTAATAAGTGGGTAGAGATTTACTAATCTTCACCCACTCTCCACGTGGCACAAGGCCACCAATTTAAAAAAAAAATGACTCATAACAAATTATGTTAGGTGTCTACACCTAAGAAATATATAAAGCTTAACTTTATAAAGGATAAGACTTACAAGTCTTATCTCATTACAGGAATCTGAAAATGAGATATATCATTGTAGGGATCTCAAATGTGATATCAATTAAGTATTAAATCCATTCAAAAGCTAGAAACAGAACAACTTCAACAAAACGTTGGAATTTTAGATTAAATCCATTCCAACTTTGGTTCACCAAGCGATAGAATAGAAGCAACGTTCGAAGCAATTTCATTCGAGATTCTAAGGAACCAAAAGCTAATTTTGCATGGTCCGTAGCTAAATTCTGTTAAAGTAAATTTCAAGCTTCTAAAAGATTACGGTGCAGTCTTCGTCAAGAATATCATACGGAGTTTTTACCACTCCAGGTATGTTAAGGTTATCCCTTCTTTCTTTTGATATGGTCCAAATTATACTGAAGAAACGAGCAAATACACAGTTTCTATAAATTACTCTATTCATAGAAATAGTAGGGGTGTCTATATTCTTGATTCCCCATGAGAATTATTATTATTTTCTGTTCATGGGTCTCAGAATAATACGCAGTTGGAAAAGTTTATCCGGAAGAAATATTGAGATTATTACGTACTTTTCATGTATTTCATACATGTGCATTGACCCATGACCAGATGGCGTTATATGCGCATATATATGTAAATATATGTATATGGGACATGGGAGAAGGTTATGGCGTTATATACGCACCACCACCTGATCAGCTGGTATATGATGATGATGTTGCCCACAGTGGCTGAAATATGATTCAAACGACGTTATATACGCGTATATATGTATGTATATATGTATGATTCAAATGGCATTATATACACGTATATAAGTATGTAGATATATGTATATGGGATATGGGAAAGGTTATGGCGTTATATACACACCACCACCTGATCAGCTGGTATACAATGATAATTTTGCCCATAGTGGCCGATATGATATGATGGGATGCCCTAAGAGGCTGATGATGTTATGAAACATATACCTATGCACGACATGCCATTCATATGCATATGCATGATGCTAAAAGTGATTTATTATTTATAGAATTATCTTGACATACAGGTTGAGTCATGTACTCTATATGTCATCCATATCTGTTATGTATTTATTTATGTGCCTTACATACTTGGTACATTATTCGTACTGACATCCCTTTTGTCCGGGGACGCTGCGTTTCATGCCCGCAAGTCTCGATAGATAGGTAGAGAGTCCCCCAAGTAGGCTATCAGCTCAGCGGAAGATGTTGGTGCACTCCATTTGCTTCAGAGTTGCTTGTTTGGTTAGTATGATTTAGACATGTAATGTTTGGTATGGCGGGACTCTATCCCGACCTTTATGACATTTATGTACTCTTAGAGGCTTGTAGACATATGTCATGTACGTGAAAGATTGTACGGCCTTGTCGGCCTATGTTTTGAGTTTATAAATGATTAGGTTGGCCTATTAGGCCCGTATGGCACATGTATATGATGATTTAATGAGAAAGATACGTTACGTTGGTACTCGGTCGAGTAAGGTACCGGGTTCCTGTCGCAGCCCATCGGTTTGGGTTGTGACAAAAGTGGTATCAGAGCAGTTCTGTCCTAGGGGGTCTACAAGATGTGTCTAGTAGAGTCTTGTTTATGGGTGTGTCGTGCACCACACTTATAAGCAGGAGGCTACATGGCATTTAAGATTGTCACTCTTTCTTCTTACTCTAGATCGTGTGGTAGAGCTCACTTATAAGAATTCAAGTCCCAAACTTCTATTTTTATTCGTAATAAGACAATGCCTACGTTCAGAAAGATGATCGATAAGAGATATAGCTGTGGAAGTGTTGAGTTAGAGGAACTCGATTTTGCATCTTGCTTATGATGAGTAAATGTGAGGTTTTCGGCAGATCATGGGTGTACTAAAAGGTGTAAGGTTCTTGATAAGGAGCTTTAAGGAAAGAATACTTATCCACTCTTACGGTAAAAAGGAATAACGGAATCGGAAGTTAGACACAAGTTTTAGCAAGTAAAAGAAGCAAGGTGAAGAAGGGTACGAGGTACCCAGTTAATAAAGATTATAATTATTTATCATTCAGGAAGGGAGATATAAGCATTTTGACTTACCTTCAACAGTAACAGATGTACGTACAACCGACCACACCTATCTCAGTCATGCCCTATGGGAGCTAACGGATATGGTTTAAGAGAAAGATGGGATAGCAGGATCCGGATGGGGTTAGAGTAAACCAAAGCGATGGATGGATATTTTGCGCTAATTTACATTTCAGAAGGATATTAAAAAGGTGATAATATATCTCCTTATGGGACACCTAGATGGTGCACTCTAGAATATTACGATTAGATATGAATACTAGCATTCAGAAGATAGGCACTGAAAGCTTGGATGGGATAAATATTACCTTAAGTGTGGCTCTCATCCCTAGTAGAGCGAGGATGTTGAGCAACCCAGAAGCCGATGAATGAAGCAAGGAGAGCTAAAAGCGAAAGAATGTCGTGTTGAAGTTTTCACAAGAAAGGGGAGATGCAGAAATATTAGCAGAGTAATGAGAAGAGAGATAAGGAAACATTATGAATAAGGTATGATACATGGTAAAGACGGTAGAAAAAAAGAAGAAGAAGAAGAAATGACAGTATTACACAGTCTAGTCAAGTGAAGGAAGAGAAGAAAGCTGATGGGCCTTAAGACAATGAAAGAGTATAGGCCATAAAGTCATATCCTCACTTCGAGAAACAAGTTCGCGACGCTAACGTGATTCAGAAGAAAAAGTTAGACCCAGAGTAATAGAAGTTAACATGGACTGGTGGAAAAAGATAAACTAAACATGAATTAGGGACTGGGTGATTTGATGGTAGTATTCAGCATCATGAGAATTTCAGATCACATTCCGGCAATAATAGGACGGACCACAGAAGAAGATTCACGATGAATTCATAGAATAGTCATTCAGGGAGACGCTTCCCTAGATAAAGCAATGTGAGCAAAGTTAAGATTAAGAGACTGTATGTTCCAGTTACGCTAAGTGTCACCCTTGCGAGTAAGGGAATTTGTCATCCTTGGTACAGAAGAATTGCCGCAAGGCGAGTAAGGATCATTCATGTTGAGAAACGACGCCAAAGATGAAGAGGTAAAACATCTATAGGTAAATCCTCGTGGCTTCAGCTTTTAGTACACCCCTAAAGGGGGGAATATGGAGTAACATGACATTAAGTCAGAATTAATTGGTTCTAGTAGCTACATAATGGTAAAGGAACAAATGCGATAAGTGAAAGAGGAATGAGACGACACTTATCCAAATCTTACAGATACGCTACGATTCAAGAATATTGTGCAAGCACGACGTCAAGGAGAAGAAGTAAAGGTTCCTGCCCGAGCTGTTATTAATAAATAAGGAGCCAGTGCGAGACGTAAGATAAGACAAAGGAAATAACCCAAGAAAGAGTACAAGGAATATTGATATAAGAATGGGCCAACGAGTAGTTAGTAATTGGTCAGGAAGATCCCGGTTATGGCTAAACAGGAGATTATAGACGAGTCATCAGATCGTGTGAGATAAATATAGTAGAACCCAACATGGAGAGTTCAGCCTCGAAGAATATCATTATAATACTTGAGATATATTCAAAAAAGAGTCGGGGTAGCTAAAGGAACCATATGAGTGTTACGGGGATAAAAGAAAGTGCCACTAGGAAGGTAGTCAAAACATCAGTTTAAAAGCAACCCTACAAGCACAAGGGCATGGAGGTAAGCAACTACGAATAATTATAGGCAAGGAAGGACATCAAAAGGTCCATAATAAGCTCACAACGTTAAAGGAATCAAGGGTTCTCCCTAAGTACTATAACGAAAGACTAGCTGAGGAAATAAGGAAGAAGGCTTCAACCTAAGCACAACGGCCTAAAGAGGAAAGGGTCGTGTAACAACAGTCTTACAACAACATTGTAAGCACTCCAAAGGAAAGTGGACCCTACCGTGGATAATGAACGGGAAGAAAATTTAAAAGTAACATTCGAAGGTCATATGAGTTGCACGAAAACTCTAGCATGCGTGGGAACTAAGATAAGCTAAGTATGCACGCAACATGGGGGCAGAAAGACCAGGAAAGGTAATAGCTTACATTGAAGAAAGCTAAGAAGGAACGAAAGAAATTATTCGATCAATGATCCCGAGTTGGTAACGTTATGAACACACTTAAGAGTTTGGAGTTTTATACCTGCATCATATACAACCATAGAAGATTCTGGTATATGTTAAAAGAAAGAATTGAGCCCAGGTCATAGATGAAGGATTGAATTGTTAAAGGACTTTATCGTAAATATCCCTCAGCGCCTATAAAAGGCTAAAGTAATAACTAATACCAGGAGCCACAGGTCGGAAGATATCTCAAGCCTACATAGAGGCTGATCAGAAAGAAGAGGAGACTAAAGAGTTACATCGACTAAGTAAGACAGGAGGGACCAAGAGAATTATAGACCTCAGGATCACTCTCAAGTAGCAGAGGTATAAGAAAGATAGTACAGTAGCCATATTTTATAAAATCTCTATGATGAAGCCAACTGAAGAGTACCAGCCTCATAAGAAGTCAGTACAAAGCTCCCACCGGATTGTGTATGCACCAGAGGTGTAAGAATTATAATTGAGGTTCAAGTTATGGACGTGAATTATACCTATGTGGAAGGGAGGTCATGAAAGAAATAGAAAATACTATGCGAGATTTTAAGGCAAGTAAGGTAAAGCTGAACAACGTACGAGATACTCAAGGGCAGAATATGTAAATAGTCCATACTTCGGATAAAAGGCTAGAAGTGCTGGGATTCAATATCCAGGAATGATAGCAGCATAGTCAGTGGCATATCTCATAGCCTATGGGTTCTAGGTATCGAGGAGGCTAATTAAGATAGTAAAGAAGAGTTAGAGACGATGTGATGTCTCGTTTGATGTCCCAAAATGACATAAGGAAATCTATGATGCAAGTAAGTTGAAAGGTTGCAAGTAATATAAATAGATTTGTGTAGGTCGCAAGCCATTGTATGGTGAAGCGACAAGGTTCTAGAAGACAAGAGTAAGGATAAGAAAGGGCGAGCGAGAAGGTAACAAAAATGGATAAGTCCTCAGGATTAAGCCCATGAAAACAAGAAGAGCAGATGGTTTCTCTAAATTATACAAAGCTCACTATAGCCTGAATGAACTCAAAGGAGTATAAGGCTAATAACATTTAGAGTGCCACCCTGGTAATAGAATGAGGGTGTAATTGTGATAGATAAAAGATGACGTTTGGGCCTTCGATTGAGTAATGATTCAACAAAGAAAAGAAACGGATCTTATGAATTGGACAGGATTAAAGTACCCACGCAAGGTGAATCAAATTGGGATGCTGTGAGGTACGATTATGAAAGCAAGGTATCGCCCCAGGTGGATCAATCTAATCATTTCAGACGTTCCCCGATAAAACGTGAATCCTAGCGGCAATATTACATAAAAGGTTAAGTTATCAGTGGTATATTGTAGATCAATATTGAGGTAAATCAACAATGTATGGACAAAAGTTACAAAGTATGAGATAAGATTAGGTCGCCATTCTAAAGATGAACAGTAATGAGGAAGCATTAAAGGACTTAAATTTATACATATGGAATGAGCAACGAGAGTAAGCTGCGATTTGGTAGCAGACCTCGGCAACGATAAATTAAAGTAAGAGTTATGGCAGTAAATTCATACGGATGGTTAAACAGACCTATGCGATGAGATATAACAATATTCGTGAATTCAACCAAGTACCGAGCGAAGAACTTCAGTATACTCATAAATTCCCAAATGGACATCTCAAGATCTACATGTGAAGCCTAGAGATTGGGCACACTTATAAGATTAAAACTATACAGGCTGCATGATGAAAGGTAGCAACAGTTACGAGATTGGAAGGATTCCGACTACAAGTTGTGGTGTGAGAAGGAGGCCTAAGGGGGGATGCCCTAGACTTTGGACTTATTCACAGAAAACTCGCCTAGATGGAAAAGAAAGTTATAAAGTATTCAGAAGATATAAGTAAAGAAAATGATAAGAGCATTAGTCGACATTCGAGGACGAATGTTCCAAAGGGGGGAATGATGTTACACCCCACAATATTACGTCAATATTACGTCCCGCAATATTATATTACGACAATGTTATGCTCTGTAGTAATATGTTACGATGATGTCACCCTGTAGTATTACATTACGGTAATGTTACACTTCGCAATAATAAGTTATTACAGTGTTGCACCCTACAGTATTTTACGTTGAATTTGTCGTAAGGTAATTGACATCAGTCCAAGGAAAAGATTATTTGGGGATTATAAGAATTATGCTATTTCACAAGTGATTACTAAATTCCTGAAGGTGAAAGGGGGAGCAAGTATAAGAAAATGAATTTGTCACGACCCGTTTACGGGTTGTGATGGCGCCTGTCGTGGAACCAGGCTAGCCAATCGCTACAATAATACTCAATTCATTTACTGGAGAAATTTACTCATTATTGGCTCAACTCATAGAAATACGGAAATTTTAATCATTTAAAACAGTCTAATAGAAGAAAATAGGCTCCAACAATCAATCTAGGATCTTGAGTCACGCAGTCATGAGCTACTAACATAAATATAACTGAGAAATAATACTAAAGTCTTAAGTTTCCAATTTCTAATACAGGAGGGAAAATAAGGAAAGGAGGGACGGGATAGCGAACGCCAGCTGCTACCTCGTCGGCTCTGAGGGATAAGCTGCTATCACGGATCCGCGTCAAATCTCGGTACACCTGGATCTGCACACACAGTGTGCAGGTAAGTAACGAAAACAACCTATGGTCTGAGGAGGTAGTGACGAACTCAACCTACGTAAATAAACAGTTCAAATAATGAAAATTTCCAGAAATAACCGAGAATATCAGTGACAATCATGTTATGTAAATGACCCTGGAAACTTAGTCAAAGTCCGGGAATAACAAATGAATGCCATGTATGTAGTATGCATCTCTCACAGGTGGTCCTCTCGGTACACAGAATTGGCCATTGGCCCAGGGAAATCCATCCCGTAACATGTACGACGTGGTGACTCAGTCACTAAGTACCGAGGGAGAAGGCCAATTCAGCCTTTCGGAGAAATCCATCTCCGGGATATCATACTCATCCATAATCTGTACCAGGGAAATCCATCCCTCC
>ML251678.1:750-15675 GCA_005239495.1 Nicotiana undulata | reverse complement strand
GGGGGGGGGTTCTTTCTCTCTCTCTTCAAAAAGTGCTTCTCTGATTGGCTCTCTCCTTATTCCTTTAAATCGATTATACATTGAAGAAAGAATTAAATATTCATTAATCAAATCATTCACTCCATAGTCTGATAGATTTTTTGAAGAACTGATTAATCAGACGAGAATAAAGATAGGTAGATATTTCAATGAGCTAAAAGTGAAAATAAACAATACATAAATACTTTTACCACTATTCTTTAAGGATTTAACAAATATAAATCAAAAAATTTAATCTTTTGATTTTTTGAGATTTGATGAGGAATTTAGCTTATAACTCTTAAAAATTTGATACGTGACAATTTTAAAGTCTAAAATGACTAACATTTAGTTAATATTTTATAATAAAAAATTAACATATGATATAAATATAAGGACATGTCATTTGCTGGAAAAACGTGAAAAGATAAAATTAATTTATGACAACTCAAATACAATATATTTTGTCTTTCACTATTTCATCTCTATTACTTCAAGATTGTATTTGAGTCAAAATGCTATATTATAATTGGTTTTGCTTTATTTTTTAATTGCTTTCACTACCCATGCCCTTTTCAATGAAAATAAATTTATGTACCCTAATTAACAATTTATCAACATGAAAATTATGTTTATTATATGATAAATTTGGAAAAAGAAATTGAATAGGGTTCTTTTGCTAATTAGTTTTATTTGACTTTAATTAAAAAGATTATTCACTATGAATTTTATGCTCAAAGGGATAAAAAAATCTTGTTTGATCATATTTCACTTTTGAATCTTTGTGTTTGTAAAATAATTAGTGTTATTGGCTCTTGCCAATTACCTTGTTGATCTCTCTTTCTCCCTATCAGTTAATATTTTTTTATATTTTTAAATATAGTTGTTTGTTCTAATTACTTAATGTAATTTTTAAATATTATATAAAAGATGTATTTGGGTGAAAAGTAGCACTAGTTTGATATGCAAATGTGTTATGGTTCGTTTATATAGTTCAAAGGTAACATATAAAGAATTACAATTATATTGCATTGTCTAAATAAATAATAATTTATATTAGATAATTAAAATATTAAATGATTTTAAAGATATATATTAAGATTTTTTACATAGTTCAAATAGGGAATAATTTAATTTTTATTTTAATTAATTTAAAAAGGGGATAATACTCTAAAGTATTAACCATTATTTTACGTATAAAATTAACACATTATAGCTATGTAACATTTTTCCTAAATAAATAAATGATTTATGTTACAATTAAAATATGAATTGATTTTAATTTTTGTTTAAATTCGTTTACATGGTTAAAGCAATACTTTCCGATTAAAGCAATTAAAATATGTAATTCCCCTTCCTTTTTCTGGCTAGTAACTTTCCGAAGTTTACAATTAGTATTTGTTATTTCCTAGTGAAAACCTGGATATTTTCCTTCAAAAAGGAAACAAAGTATCCCGGGTCGGCGGAGCTAGCATGCGAGATATTCAGTAGTTTTAATCCAAACCTTGTATTTATATTAAAAAATCTATTAAATCTATTATAAATTATTAATTTAGAATTTTTAATAACTTAAACAAATTACAATCCCGAACCCATAAACTTTAAATCTTGGTTCCGCATCAGAATACAAGTAGCTTGTCATGGTATTGCAACAATACTAGGTATGGGAGCTTAATAAATACCCTCTTGGGTCTTTGACAGTTACAATTCCCCTTTCATAGTTTAACGCTTCATTGCCCTTTTATTCTGCTCATCTTAATATATAATGACAGATGAATAGGTACATGCCACGTACAGTCAGGGTCATGTGACTCACTATTGCTTCTTTTTTTTGCACACTAAAAATTCTGGAGCTGTATTTTCAAGATATTAACTTTCCAAAATTTGCATATTATCTAAATTCCAACTGCTTGGTTTTATTATAACTTCTCATCAATTAACAAACAACCTATGATCGTTACGTTAATTAGCGTCACAAATAATCAAACCAGTAATGAAACGACTTGGGATAGCATTATTTAAATCTTCATTTTAGGCCTGTCTTGTATCCGCATATTGAGTTTTTTCCTAATCTTTTTCAATTTTTTTAATCACTGTTTTGCGGATTTTTTAAATATAAAAACGTGGCAACAAATCTTTATTGTGTAATATTTAAATTATCCCAGTTTACTTTATTATTTACACAGAGTAGCAATTTCTTTAAGGTAATGAACATGACATCAATATCCAAGTGAAAGTAAAAAAATAGCAGTCCGGACCACAATGCATTTCACATTCACGCAATGTCTCGGGAAAGACTGTGCTCATGGATATTGATGTAGACAAATTACTCTAATTCAAGTATTAATGGTAACTTCCACGACTCAAACTCGCAACATATAGATCACACGACGACAACAATATACAAATGAAAGTAGAGTTAAAATATGTCAATTTAGAATATACAGAACTAGCTCTAGATTGCCGGCCATGCCGGCTTCAGGTCCTCAAAAAAACCTAAAACACCAAATGGAGAGGAACAAACGAATGAATTGGGTTTTGAGGGCAATCAAAAAATAATGGAGAAATTGTTAGGGAATTAAATAAACTCACGAGTATTCCCCCATGTCCACTACTTAGCCAGCAATGGCATTAACTATTTATTTATTTTTAGGTATATGAAAGATGTGACTCTATTAGAGAAAGGCAGGCCATGACTAGGCAAAAGCCAATAGTACCAACAACTAAAAGTGGGGAAAATATACCATAAAAAGTCAAAGTTGAGAGTGCAAGTATTTAAGACGAACATGAGAAAGTTGGGGGCATACCTTTTTATTCATTTTGATTACTAAGTCAATATTTAATGCAATAAGATTAGCTTTCACGTTAAATATTTTATTTTGTAGGCCAGACATCCTTTATTTTGACTGTTGTACAACAGTTTAAAGACAATATAGTGTTCATTATGGCAGCCTGCTTAGATTAATTATCCTTGATTTTTCCCCCAGTATTTACTCCATTATAGTCTATAATCAACAGTGTTGACGCCTATTTTAGATTTTGCAGACGGAAAAAAATGAATAAGTAAAGGCTTGTGGCTTTCGGTGAGTTTCCAAGTAAATGACGTTGATTTTAGAAGATCAATGCACAAAAACAAAATACTCCCTCCGGTCCACTTCAATTGATTCTTTTTTGTTATTTTCGAAATTTATCTTTTAATATTAATTAATAATAAAATTAATCATATTAACTTTAATTTGTTTTTTTTAGAAATATAACGAATACTCCTAGATTATTTACTCCAAGAGCAATTTTGAAAACAATAAGTTAATTCTATTTTGATATCTGAAAAACTCAAATATTATGAACCAAAAAAATCAATTAAAGTGGACCGGGAGAATAATTCAGCTGAGTATCATGTGTTTTCAACAAGTCCTAACTAAAGAAACGACAGTCACAAACTACAAGTCATTAAAAATTAACTAGTAAAACTAAACTTATTTTTATCAATTTGGTAACGCTCTTATTGCCACCAAATTTGGTACATCACACATTTCCAAGGTCTAATCTCTTATTGTTATCAATATTGAGTTGGAATGACTTTCTTTTAATTGAAGATTTGGTTCCACCATGTGCCTTTACTAAAAGCGTTCGTTAGGAGTTTTTATGATTTCGAGGAGAGGGCAACCAAAGCCAAAAGTGACTGTCTTTTCTTGTTTTTCACTTTTAGCTGAAAGGTGATGTCATCTCACTATGATTTAATCCTAATTTAACCAGTGTATATGAAGATGGGTTATGACTCTGCTAAGCATTTTAACAAACAGTAATAGTGCATTCATTTCTCAAGAACATGGTGGAATTTGAGTGTGCAAGCATGTTTTTCCTCTCCAAGAAGTCCACCCTCAATCATTTCCATTTTGCACAAAGTAGTAGTATCATCCAATGAATTTTTTATATATTCTTATACACTATTTTTTATTACTCTCCCTACTCAAGTTTGAATCGTCTAATTACATAATATACAATTATGTATATTTTTAGGCATTTCATGATATTAATTAATGTCCTAAAATCACTCTAATGTCTATATCTCACTCCCACGTTTCTTTCTCCACCTTCCCCCCGGCATCTTCAATACCCCTCCATTAACGCATGTTTTCACTCTTTTTCAAAAATCCCTCTATATTTTTTCACTCTTCTTAAAAAATCCCTCTCACAGAATTCCTACTTTTGATTTGGGTGTTTTCTCACAGAATTCACCCAATTTTTTTTTATAATCGGCACATGCAAAAGCAAAGACCAAGCCCATACTTTCCCCTCGTGAAACTAGGGCAGAAGCTCGTACAAAACAAAAGCACAATAGGAATGCTGGTGAAGCCTCGACACCAGTTAAAAAACGGAACGACAAAGTAATTGCTTCCGATGATGATTTCGTCGTAGAAGAAGTTATCACGAAAGTTGCAATTCTTTTTAGAGTTTCTCCTATTGTTAAGCCTTCAAAAATCATCTAAAACTATTCCCCAACAATCTTTGGAGAAGGTAAAATTTTAGTAGTTTCAATTTATTTAATTTTTTAAAGCTAAAAAACTTGTTCTCATTCTCGTGAACATGCATAATTTTTGTTTTTCGTAGTTGTAGAATTCTACATTGTGTAAATTTATTGTAGATTAACCATATTTTTTACATTTCCCTGTAAATTATAGATTTTTCTCTATTTTGTAGTTAGGTAATGTACTACGTGATATTTTATTGGTTATTATTTTCTCTATTTGGTAGATGTTAGTTTCAATTTTTTTAGAGAAATTATAGATATTATGTCTAGTTCGTACTTTCTAATTTCTTGCTCTTAACATAAATTTATCAGTGCAGTTATAGATTTATTGTAATCAGTTGTTATATTTGTTTATTAATGCTTAAACTTAATTGTTTGCAATGTATTAATGTTTTTCTAATTGCAGATAAATTGTAGTATAAATGTAGTTATTTTGTTTTATGGTCTTGATATAATTTTTCTGATTGTTGATAAATTGTAGTATAAATGTAGTTATTTTGTTTTCTGATTTTGAAAAAAGTTTTATTAACTTTATGTTTCTTTTGTTGCAGAATCGACCATTTTTTTCCACCACCTGATGTTGATTATGGGATCATAAGGTTCCAGACATTATTCGACCCTACTATTTCTGACCAAATCATGGATTTACTATCTAAAAATGATTTAAAGCTGTTTAAAAAGACATGTTTCGGGTATTTTCTTTCCTTGCCCAAATATGTATGCAAAATCAAGCAATTCACTTTTTCATGAAGTATGAATTGAAGCTAACTACAGTTCAGACATACATTGTAGATAGTTTGTAGTAAAATTGTAGAACATGTGAAATTGAATACTTCATTAGTCATAAGAGTTGAACTACACTTGTTATGTAGTATCATTGTAGCTATGTTGTAGAAAATTGTAGAACACATGAAATATAAAAAATATCACCATTGATATAACAGAGCAAACCTGCAATTGTGCTCGAATTAGAGATATTGCATTCCAAATCGAAATCACGCACTATTATACATAGCAGATATATTCCTAAGCTTTTGTTTTCCTTGTTTGCCCCCATGTATACTCGAACTTCCATATCGACGAATTTCCATTGGAGGACAATGTTCATTGACAATGTATTTAATTTCGATGATTTTTTCTGATGTATCGATCATTAGATGCTCTGCAATTGCAGAATTCAGTTGACTATAATTTGAATCATCGGTGACTACAATTCCATTAACATTAAAATTTATGTATCTCTCAATACTATCCCAATGACCATTTAGCTGAAACATAATAGCTATTTTTGACATTATGTTGCGGACTTCAATACAATTGTAGATAATGGTTTGCAATTTTTTTTCTTCAAAATCTTCGCTTATAGTTGTGAAACCAAAGGAGACAGCGAAAACTAGAGAATAAGCGATGATAATATGAGAAAATCGGCGTAATAGCCGGCTTAAATCAATTGCGATGATTGCATCGCAAAATCTTAGAAGAATCCTACGCGATCCCAAAATCCCGCGTTAAGAAAAGGAAGGCTAATGCAGAAAGGATTGTAGTTTAAATAAATGGATATTTTTTGTAGACAAAACTTGTATAGGCCGGATAATTAATTAAACATGGACATTTTTTATAATAAAATTTCAAATATTGTATAGAAATGAAAAAATCCCTTATCCAATTCATTCCACAAGAATTGCGTTTTCAGAATTGAAATGCAGCCCAAACCAAAGAAGAGGCTACAGCCCAAAACTAGGCAGTGGATCTCTATTCTAGTAATTCCTTTCACGCTGTAATAGCAAAACAATCTTAGTTATGCTTTTGCTCTATCTTACCTGCCAATGGCCCTGCCAAATCCTTCCTCAATTGCATAGTTAGAAGTAGAAGTAGAGGCGCCATTTGTCCCCCACTTCCGAAAAAGTAATCATCCATGGATGAAGTAATAAAAGGTGCATAAGGAGGGAGAAAGAAAAACTTGGTTACGAAACCGAAAAGCTAAGTCTCCTTACCATGTATTATCACTCTCTGTCAATTAGCGGAAACAACCTCTCTACCTTCACTCGTAGGGATAAGATACGCACACACAATATCCTCCTCATACCCACACGTGGAATTATACTGGGCTAGTTGTTGTTGTTGTATCACTTCCGTCAATTGTCATGTACATGTATCAAAGTATGTATCAATCTTTGATTTTAAAACTTTTGGCCTTGGATTTGGATTCATTTTATTCTGTCTATAAGAAGACTGCAATATTACAAAATGCGTCATCTAGTAAGATGCGTGCTATAATGAAAATAGAAGATGCAATTCAAGCTCATCAAATCATCTTCCGAGCACACGTATTAACTTCTTTGGGTTAGAATCAGAATTTATACACCAACAAGATGGAAAATCAAACAAGGCTCTTGATTTTCTAATGAGTGCCATTTACGAGAAAGTGAACCCACAACACTATATATCAAAGCTATCAACATGGAATTCACCACATCAATTCCGACACACGCTTCTACTTTTGGGGAAAATAAATTTTTTATCCCAACAGAATATCCAAAAAAGAAGGGGAGCTCGGTGTTACAATAAATATTTCAAGCTATAGAAATAGTTTTTTGCGTAAATACAAGGTGATACTTCGTACAATAAACTCAATGTCATCCTGTCCTTCCTTAGACCCGTGCATAATAGAATCTTAGTGCTACTCCTTTCTTAGAACACAAAAACAAATTCAAGATTCCTCATTTTCCAATTATCCATTTATGGGAAGTGTTTCACAAGACAATCAAAGCTATCAAACATGGAACTCACCACATCAATTGCTATGAATTGCAAATTGCAAAATTAAAGAGGTGTGTTAAAATTACAGAATTTTGACTAGACAATTTAAGGATTTAGGATAGACAATTAAAGAGGTTTGCTAGACTCTTCACCATCTTACTTGCTACAAATTGCAAATTGTTAGCCACTCGTGAAAATGTAAGACACATATCTGGCTCATCAAATCTTCAATGATGAGCACAATCATTCTCTTGTTTTGGTAAGAATTAAAATTTAACCAATAAAGTGTAAAACCTTATCATTTTCTTTGCTGTAAGTGGCAACATTGAATGGTAAAGGGTGTGCTAGACACAATTATAGAAATTCCAAAAGAAAATGTAATAGAAACACAGTTCAAGCTCATCAAAAACTTCTAGTGAGCATACACTCTCAGCACATACCAAAAATAGGCAAAACCAAATTCATGATTCTTGATTTTCCAATGATTTCCATTTATGAGAAAGTGCATCCACAATACCATCAAAGCTACCAAAATTGGAACTCACCACATCTATGCCAACACCCAAACTCTCAGCACCAGCAGCTGTGACCGGTCCGTGCGCCGCCACCACCATTCTTGGACACCTCCTCCTCACCATTTCCCAATCCAATCCAAATTCCTTCAAGCTCTTCAACAAACCCTCCACTTCTCCGGTACTAGTAAACACAATTGCATCAAATCCACACTCCTCTTCACTCCTTGTCACCACCTCCACTGCACATTCCGCCCCCGCCCACCGTGTCTCATATGCATCTAATCTCACCGGAATCCAACCCCTTTTAGCTAAATCTTCAAGGAATTTAGGCACCACAGGTGGTTCATCCAACCCAATCACTAACGGAACTGGACATAACACTTTTCGTCCTTGGCCTAATCCTAGTGCATCCACTAGCCCAGATGGGGTTGCAATCGGAGGAACCAAGATTCTAATTCTCTCAGGATTTTCACACATTTTGCCAATGTAATCTTGATCCAGGAGTTCTGAATCCTTACCCAAAGCTGCAATTGTGAGGATTTCTCCATTTGGGGTTAATGGGGGTGTGGAGTTAATAGATAAAGCTTGTGAAAAAGCAGTGATTCCAGTTCTTGAAGTGAATGCAAGAGCTGAAAAATCTTCAAGAAGTGAGTTGGGTTCATTGCTGAGGTAGTGATGAATAGAAGAAATGGTTTGTTGGGTAGATTCAACAATGAGAGTAGGACACCAAAGAGGAGTCCAGCCTTTGAGTTGTATGAGCTCAGATAATCGACCTGCGTAGTTTTGAGGAGTGGTGAAAGCTATGACACAGTTTCTTTTACTGTTTTCAGGGCTTGGAATTGGAAACGGAAATAGCGGAGGATGCTGCATATTTTTAGAACCACTATCATTCCCTTATCATCTTGGGTGTTTTATCTATATTACATAACGGATGGAGTAGTTCGCCGGGAGTTAAAATTCCTCTATGGTATAGAAAAACATTGAGATAAGATGTCTCTTTCTCTTATTTCTCTGTAAGGGGCGTGATTTGAACTTGTGATTACGATTGACGGGGATAAATAACGTCAATATTAGGAACAGGTTTATATAGTAAATTGTAAAAACCTAGTAATCCCATCAACCCGTGGTGTTGGTTGTATATAATTTAGCAACAACTTGTTTGATGGTTGTTCACTATTGTATCGTATCGTATTGTTACTTAAAATATGATGTTTGTTTTGGTCGTTACTTATATTTTATTGATCGTATTGTTAAGTTTGTCGTTACGTAACAACGAAATGTACACTTTATGTAACGATCGATTTTGTGTGGTTGCGTCGTTAAATTATCTTTTTTTCTTGTCTCACCCTTCATTATTATTAAATAATTTTATTTTATCATTTAATCTACCTTTTTATATAATAAATTTACCCCATATCATAATTTTTCTTCATAATATTGCAAGCATTGTATTCATCAAACAATACCATACAATACAATACAATACGATATATTATGGGACGGTCTGTAACAACCATCCAAACAAGCTGTAAGCGTTTAAAGTTTAAACAATATTTGGTTGAAATTGAAAGAAAAGTATTTAGAATTGAAATTGGAAAAAAAATATCTGAAAGTTTATGTACTAGTAATTGTGTTTGAATATAAACTCGCTTAAGAAAAACTGGAGATTTTATTAATGAAATCTGTTACTCCTGTCTTCGCTTGAAATGTTCTTCAGATAAGATTTTCAACAAGACTTCTAATGTTGGTCCAGGTAAATTTTGAGCCTCTAAAACTTAGGTCCATGAGGCCGCAAAAGTCCAGACAATTAATAAATTTAGACACCCTCGGGTAGCTAATTGGGAGCCCCCCGAATTTCTCACTTGCCTTAGTGACTTCAGTGAAGTCTCCCACAACTAGCCAGGGCCCATTAAAATTTCTTTCTATTGTTTTTAAATGACCCCAAAGGATAGCTCTTTCATTTATCAAATTGCTAGCATAAATAATAGATAAGAGTCATGGATTAGAATTGTTTACCTTGATCATGGCATGTATTTCTTGGTTTGTTGTTCCGACTTGATCCACAATAATGTCACCTACGTTCCACATCATAACCATGCCGCATGCATTACCCTGTGCCTCTACTTGAGCCATGTGAGTGAAGCCAAAGTCAGTAATGAGAATGCTATGATCCTGCATCTTAGTTTCCAGTAGTGCAACTAGGAACGGCCTACTGTAGTCTAGCATGGACCTAAAGGTCCTGAAATCTTCATTGCTCGCACCTTTACAATTCCATACGATCATACTCATTGGTCTAGATGGGGGTGGGGTGGTCTCCTCCTCCTGTGCATGGGGCAGGCTATTTAAGCTTATGTGTGCGAACATCGTCGGCACCATGACTACTCCGTATTGGAAGATCATTGGTGGTGTTAATACCCTTATATTTATGGAGCATTTCCTCAAATTCATCGGGCTACACAAGATTACTCTTTTTTCTTTTCTTTCCTTGAACACCAGCGCTTTTGGTGTTCGGAGCATGGCGTATTCCACCTTTCTCACTGTTGACGTTCCTCCCTCTTCTTCCTCCCCGTCTGTCTGTTGTAGTGGTTGTTGTGGTGCTATGGTGGTCTCCTGGGTTGGTTGAGGACTGGAGTAATGCATGTGGTGTGGGTATTGGTTGTGAGGGGGTGGGTTGTGGAATAATGGCATGTTCATGCTTAGGGGGATTGGGGTGCTTGGGGGTGTTGTTTGTACACGGCTCCAAGGGGATGGGGGATCTCATTTGTGGGTAAGGTTGCTGCTGGGATAGCCATGGGTGGCTCGCTATACTATCGAGCCCAATCCTTAGCCCCTCCATCACAATTTGTGCTAAGTATCTTGGGTTCTCTATTCCTATGATAACATCCTGCCCTCCCTATGTGTAGATTCATGTTGAGGGAGAATCCCGTCAGTCCGTATTCCAGCCATGAGAGGGGAGTGTGGTTTGGAGGCAGGGGTGGTGTTGCATAAATGAGCGGCTGACCTTGAGTTGTCTGGTTGTTCTCCCTTGTCCAAACATATCTCCTTGTGTTCCTTTGGTACCTCCTTTGGTAGTAGCTGTTGGAAGGAAGCCTTGGCATCGTTGTTTGGCTCTTGAGTTTCACTGAGTTTGGCTTACTGTTGGTTTGCATTGTTTGCATGGGTATTAACATCTAAATAGTGGCAAGGAAATAAGTTTCCTGCCGTTACATTGTTGGGATCTTGGGGAACTCTTGTAACTGATGTTGATATGTTGACTTTGTCTAAGGTTTTGTATTGATTTTAATCTTGGATTAGATTTGTACTATGATGGTTTTGGTTAAGGTTCTAGTGTATTTTTGTCTTTCATGCTTTGATCCTTATTGTCTCTAATTAATGAGGGTGTGACATTGTGAGAGTGTGCATCATTCAATTCGCATGATTGGAACTTTGGAGGTTTGATACTGTCCGTTGGTTGCTTCCTGCTTGTTGTCGTTTGGTGAGGTTCTTGCTTTGGTGTGGATTCGTGTATAACATTCATGTCATTGGTAATATTAATTGCTCTAGGTACTTGATCATTAAAGGTAGGGTTTAGAGTTATTAATGGTGTCATAGGATTGCTTAGTTCCTTTGTTTTATTCAGGGTATAATGCACATCCTCCTTGGGTCTTTGTATATTTTCCTCTAGGGTTTTGAAGTTGTTTTCCATCTCAGCCGTCAGAACACTTAGTGTATTGAACTGATTTGTATTCCTCTAGTGCCCATATGTGTCGTTGTCCATGTTAGGTGTATTGACCCTTGGTCTGCTCATTGTAGCATCTCTTTGCATGGTATCTTTGCTTACCCACCGGAGCTCTTGTTTGTGTTGTTGGTTTCTGCAGAGTTGGTTGTGTGGTGCTCCTGTTTTGTTTGTTTTTGTGGTTGAGTTGTTGTCGTCCTCCTTTGGTCCTCTCCTTTTTTGGTCTTCCTGTGCATGACTATGTTCCAAGCTCCGACTTTCTCCACCAGAGATTCAATTCCTTCATTGTTTGTGTGCTGAGATTTTGCTTCAGTGGTTTGGGTTTGGCTGAGTAAGTTTGCAAAGCATTTGAGGCCAGGAATCTTGGTTCCCATTTCTGGACCGTTAGGAATTGGTTACCAATAAACCATGGTCCTCCGTGCAACGCTTTCTCGTAATTTTCAGTTTTTGTGAATCTTATTAGATAACATTCATGTCCTAGGTATATTACTGTAATTGTTTCCATTGGTCTCCATATAGTAGTTACTTTGTTTTGGAGGAAGGTGTATCCTACTTTTCTGCCAAAGATCTTGATTATAACTGCGTTGGTCCAGTTGCTGTAGATTCTTTCTTTATCAGTGAAAGGTGATGGGGATGAAGTTTTTCGACTCGTATTGGTTCTCCGTTTCATCAGTTATGTCGTATTCTTGTTCTTTTATTAGCTGTTGAACTGCTATTTGATTTTGTGTATGTGTTCCATATAAGTTGTTCTTCAGTTTTTGTAGGAAGAGATTTGCCAGTTTTGGGCTTCCTACCTCCTGTTCGAGCTCGTTTCTGCCTCTAGAAAGGGAGGGGTGTTTGTCCATTTCGTCTATATCCATTGTTAGGGATGTGTGTGATTGTTGATCATTTATGGTTCTAAGCATTTTTGCTAAGGATTGCTGCCCTCCTTGGATAACAGTTCTCTTCTTTGAGATGCCCTAGAGAGAAGTGAGAGATTCTCATCTCACCCATGATGTTGCTTAGCTAATAAAAGGAAAAAAACCAAAACAATAATTATGGAAAGACTAGATAGATATGTAGCAAACTCTAGCTGGATCAGTCTTTTCAAAGAAGCGCACGTCACACACCTAACTAGGCTACACTCTGATCATTGCCCTATTAAATTAGACCTATTCAAAATCTTCTCACATTGCAATAAAATATTCAGAGTGGAATCCATGTGGTTATTGTATTGGTAAAAAATATAGCCTGATACATGTACAAATTTTGGATGACTCAGCCATCCAGGTGGACCAAATAAAACATCACACGTGGACACGTGATAAAAAGGTATGGCCAATGCAAGGAATTAGCCGCGGAAAGATCATCAATGAAGAAGAGACACGGTCACAATGAATCCGGACACAATAATGAGCCGATTCGAAGATTAGCAATCAATGTCTTGTACGTTATGTAATTCCTAAAATAACAGTTACTATTCACCATTGTAACGCCTCATTAATGTAATAATTAAGCATTAAATAGGCTATCATGACAGAAATACAAACATTGTACTAGGAGAATATCCCTATAAAAGGGATAAAAATGTAACAAACAGGGACATCTGATTTCTTGAATACTAAGTTATTTTATTCTTTGCATATTGCTCTCGACATTATTGCTACTTTATTATTTATTTTTCTAATTCGATTATCAGTAACCCGAGTTTATCCTAAATTAAGCTTTAGTCAAAAGATCGTATTTTTTGGTTAAACAAATTGGTTCCGTTACCGGGAATCTGATAATCATTGTTTTCGTTACCAATCGATATCCTTAAAATCATGTCGAATTTCAACAACAACAACGTCAACAATAATGACGATAACAACCAGCAAAGAAGTGAAACCCCAGTTTCAACTCCTCCTCGAGGAACTCTACGAGCTTCGAGAGAACCATCTCCTGAAAGAGCTGACAATCGTAACAATAATGAACAACCGGTGGAATCAGATCAAATAAGGCTAATGATTGCTGAATACGTGGGACAGGCTTTGCGACAATTTGCAAGAGGATTACCACAAGTACCACCAGTACCACCAACACTGCCTCTGAATAATACAATTCTAGTGGAAGATTTGCAAGTGGGGTTAACAAATCCAACCAGGGATAAAACTCTCAATACACTTCCTAAAACACGACCAGGTACGACTAGTAATTCAGAATTACAAAATTTGTTATTAACCATGCAGAAGCAGATGAAAGAACAAAACGATCGCATCGAGCAAATCCCTGGTGTTTCGCCTATTATCAAAGGAATTANAAAAAAATTGGAGAAACACTCACGAAAGGAGCCTTAACCTGGTATTCTCTTCTCCCTGAAAACTATATAAATTCTTTTGCTGAACTTGCAGATTCGTTTATAAAAGCACATTCTAGTACACAAAAAGTTGAAAAACGAATGGAAGATATATTCAAGATAAAGCAAGGAGACACGTAATTGCTCCGTGAGTTTGTAGACAGGTTTCAAAGGGAAAGAATGCAACTACCAAGGGTGCCTGACAACTTGGCAGCCATGACATTCACAAGCAACTTGAACGAGAAAACAGTTGGAACAAGTTCGTAATGTCATTTTGGACTTGTTTGCAAAATTTCAGGTCAATCGAAGTTGATTTGGATAGTTTCGGCATCATTGGTGAATTTTAGAAATATCAAAGTTCTTAGGCTTGAATTCGATGCAAGTTTGGAGTTTTGATGTTAGTTTTTGTGTTTTGAGAGTGCAACTAAGTTTGAATGATGTTACGGGATATGTTGGTAAGTTTGGTTGGGGTCCCGAGGGGCTCGAGATCGATTTTGGGTGATTAACGGACTCATTTGGACTTGAATACATAACTGGTTTTCTGGTTTTTGTGCACAGCAATTTCCTTCACTGCGATCGCGGAGAGTTAATTTGGGGAAGGTGAAAAATGTTCTGTGCGATCGCAGGTATAGAGATGCGATCGCAGAGTAGAAGGAAATAAAGCAGTGCGATCGCGTAGGTGAGGGTGCGATCGCACAAGGTATATTGGGCGCGTGGGGCTGTCCGGAAAAATACACTATGCGATCGCATGAGGGGACCTGCGATCGGGGAGAAGGGGGAAAATTTGAACTGTGCGATCGCGGAGAACAAATAACTGGGCAGTTAAATAATAAATCCTCTGCGACTTAAACCCTCTTTTACACCATTGTTGAGCGAAGGAGAGCTTTTTGGGCGATTTTTGAAGGAGAAAATCATTGGGTATCGCAGAGGTAAGTAATTTGATTATTAAAACTCGTTTATGGGTGATTAAAGACCATAATCTCAGCCTTTAATTCATGAAAAACAGTAGAAAAATAGGATTTTGGGGCATGAGATTATGAGACCTTCAAGGGTCGATTTGAGGGGTCAAACG
>ML251677.1:0-12071 GCA_005239495.1 Nicotiana undulata | reverse complement strand
ATTTCAAAACCCGTGAAAGGTGCATAGTCCGGGGTTTCATACCCTCAGGATAGGATTTAAAGACATTACTTACCTCAAACTAGCCCGGAACTATTCTGCAATTCTCTTGCCTCTCGAATCAACCTCCGAAGGCTCCAAATCTACCAAGTTCAGATTTTTATCATCAATATATGCTTAAGGAACGAATTCCAATTGGTCAAAACCCGACCCCAAGGCCTGCATCCCGAAACTCAAAAAAATTTATACTAAGTTGTTTTTCATCATCTCGCGAGTCCGTACATATAAAGAACATCAAATTCGGAGTCCGTTTGACCCCTCAAATCGACCCCTAAAGGTCTCATAATCTCAAGCCCTAAAACCCAATTTTTCTACTGATTTTCCATGAACTTACACTGGTTTTATGTTCTTTAACCATCCATAATCGAGTTTTAGTGATCAAAATACTTACCTCTATGAAGAACAAGGATTTCCCTCTTCAAAATCGCCCCCAAGAGCTCTTTTCCGTACAATAATGGTGTAAAAATTGGTTTAGGTCACAGAGGTAATATTTAAATATTGCCCAGTGATTTACTCTCCGCAATCGCGGTCAACCACCCGCGATCGCATAGACCAAATATTCCTGACCTCCGCGATCGCAGCACTGTGCACGCGATCGCACAGTCCATTTGCCAGCAACCCCACGCGCCCCAACTTCCTCTACGCGATCGCAGCCCATTCCACGCGATCGCACTGCCTTGGGCTCCCCCTACTCTGCACTCGCACTTCTCCCCCCGCGATCGCACAGAGTAATTTGTGCCTGCCCAAACTAACTCACCGCGATCGCATCACTTCCCCCGCGATCGCAGTGAACAAAATTGTTGTGTGCAAAAACCAGAAAACCAGCAGTGTTTTTAAGCCCAAATTAGTCCGTTAATCACCCGAAATCTGTCCTGAGCCCCTCGGGGCCCCAACCAAACTTACCAGCATATCCCATAACATCATTCAAACTTAGTCGTAGTCTCGAAACACCAAAACTAACATCAAAACACCAAATTAACATCGGATTCAAGCCTAAGAACTTTGATATTTCTAAAATCCACCAACGATGCCGAAACTATTCAAAACAACTCCGATTGACCTGAAATTTTGCAGACAAGTCCAAAATAACATTACGAACCTGGTCCAACTGTCGGAATTCCATTCCGACCCCGATAGCCTATTTTCCACTGCCGACCGGAATCGCCAAAAACTAACTTTCACCAATTCAAGCCTAATTCTACACCGGACATCACAAAATTATTCTGAACACACTCATAAGTCCCAAATCACCTAACGAAGCTATTCGAACCATAAGATTCGCATTCCGAGGTCGTTTACCAATAAGTCAACTCTCAGTTGACTTTTCCAACTTCAAGGCTATTTTTAAAGATTAAGTGGCTAAATTCTCATTATAATCACTTCAATTTCAAGCCTACGAACTATAACACATCAATAACAGTATAACCAATCTATAACAAGGCAATAACAACAATAATAATACAAATTCTACGGAACGACCGACCCGGTCGTTACATTCTCCCCCACTTAAACACACGTTCGTCCTCGAACGTTTCTAGAGTTGTTCCACACACCACCAAATTGTTGTGTAACCTATCATGCACATATTCAGAGGTGATCCCACGTCACTCTACCCCATATAGGTCTAATAACACAACATAACTGAAATTTCATTATCAAATCCTGACCCATAAACCTTAAAACCAAGTTTCCATTTCCAAAATAATTTACAAGTTCCAATCCTCACAACTATAAACTGAATAAGTCTGAGCACACTGTACAAGTCATATCCGTAACCCAAGATGAAATCACATAACATATCGCGTGGCTCAACCACTCATAGCGATAACTCCTAGCCCCAATCGCTGCTCATAACAACCCAACACCGGTAAATAACCTCTTGTCAACAAAGCCTTGCTTTAACACTTTCATATGGTGCCGATGATGAAAGGAACACGCAAAATCTAGTAACCACTCGTCTAATCAGCATCAAGACCACTATACCATCCAGAGCCATAACTTGTGCAACTCGTGCACTCAATAACAATACCCCAAAAGCTCAATTTATAAAATAAAGAAGATTCACACGAGAGGACTATCTTGCCATTAACAAGTACCATCTCAACACCATGCTAAGAGCCTAGCACACATCGTAAGATCAAGACACGCGAATCTGACACTAAGGGTCATACCTCTACATAACTCCGCTACAATGTGTGATCTTATCCAAACGCTGGTCCACCTGAAATACTTAAGCCACCTTGCTCAAAATCAATATCCATGCGCCATTCGACATCAAGTACTCAAAGTGCTTTGCCCTAACCACGAGGAAATCGGACGATACCATGCCACACAACCTAGAAGAACATAACCAACATGTCTCAGTCCCACAACACCCAATTACTTCCCTTACTAAGATCTCGCTATACTGCCAAGATAGAACTACACATTATGCACATATATAACCAACGACCACAACTCCTCAAAACATCAAAAGGTGACTCATAGATCACTCCAAAACACGAATAAGCTCAATGACAATCAAATGGTACATCCCTCAACAATAGCATTTCGGAGTCAACAATTCCGACTCGGTGCAGAACACACACCCATACTAGCCTACCAATAACTCTAAGTACTATTTCTCTCTGAAAGTTCATAATGGCCGAGTCATGGCATATACTAACACCTGACTAGCTTTGCTCGCATCCTCATAGTTTGCAACCACAAAATAATCTGTTTATTAGAATCTTAGTCTCAAAGTCCATGAAGCGCACAAAGTTACCATATCTGATCCCAACTCCACCACTCGAATATATAACATGTCTCCAATACTCAATCAATCCACGGGGGATACCCCCATAATTCCTCTGTGACACCAAGCAACCTTGAATATCAGTAGTCGATCCAACAAGAGAGCGACGTAACACCAATGAAGCACCCTTAACTCAAAAACATTGCCCTTTATGAATGTATACTCTCATCCATCCACCCAATAGTGGTATCCTTTACTTAATCATCTGAAATTGCCAGTTCTGACCTTCCTTCCAGAACTGAACAGTGACCTCACATATGCCACTCTCCACTATACACAAAAAACCGCATATGCCATGCAATCCTATGATAAATATAAGAACGTCATGCTCCCTTCCTAGCCACAAACAACTACGTACCCCACTAGCCAAGAACTTTCCATTGATCCCATTTAGAATCAAAATAACTATACATCACATGGCCCTCACGCTAGTAGAAATATACATCTCCAACTGTGGTAGAAATCACCAAGAACTCCCGAATCACATTTGTACAACACCAACCTGTCANTGTCCTATTTATCCAAGTTTCTTCTGACTTACCTTTGAATTGATACTTCTTCTTGCCATAATATCTCAATTCTCAATCCCGACTCACCGCACGAAACCCGAGCATAAAAATATACTGTCTAAGGCTCATAAGCCGCTAAATACTCCATCAATTATCCCCAAATGCACCACATTAGAAATACTTACCCTAAAGAGACTTCCTGCGAATTTAAAGTCATTACCTTCACTTTCCTGATACTAATGGATAGAATCCATGATAATGCAAATACACCACAAGCCTTGACACCTTCCCTGTAAATCTCAGTTCTATCCCTTCTCACACCTTGAAGACTTCCCATCGTTATATATAACCTTGAACCATCCAAACCATTCTCGAGAGTCACCCACTCTGCGCAATTCTCCATTAAACTGATCAAGTAACAGAACAACCTGACCCTTCTTGAAATCCACATACTAGGAAAGTAATCCACATACTAGGAAAGTAATCCACCTCTTTGAAGAAACAAGCACACTCATACATTGCATGCTCTACATTTACCAGTACAACTCCATCATTCAATTAATTCCACTATCTGTAAAGTACATTACAACTTGTATCGAAGAAATTTCCATCACTCGAGTCATTCCTAGACTCTACCTCTGCAGGTCATAACTGATTCACCAACATACCTCGAACCGAAACCAATACAACACATAATCGTGTAATCAACTTATCATTAACAGACTCCCCCACTTGGCTCAAAGCCAAGGATCAAGACACACAGTAACTCATAATGCACATACGCTATCACTGCCACCATATTGTGGTGAGATTCAACTAAATCCTTCATAAGCTCATATAACCCCAACTATCTAATGTTTTAAATCATCTGCAAACCTAGCATTCACCACTATAGTAGTATGCCAACTTCCACAAGCGATCTAAATTCAAATTACAACATACATCATTTACTTGTAGAAGAGAACCTACTACAGATCAACATAAGGATCACACACCTCAAGACAACCCGCAGGAAATACTCATGCCTGCTTAACCTCAAAATGATATCTCCCTATACACTTCCGAAAAGCATAGCTATCACGCAATCGCTATACCTTCCTACCTTAGAACACAACCACTGTGTGCCCTCGAGACATCCCATTAAGCGGTATAAGAACCTGAAGTTGATGGCAATACTAACATTGAGGATGTGGTCAAGGAATTTGATTTGGGTGTAATTACACAGTTTGACATATTTATATGGTCAAGTAATTACATGGTCAGAATGAAATAGAGTGTAATTGGAGAGGTGTAAATACACAAGGTTACCTTTTAATTTTTTCTATTTTATTTATTTTCTTTATAAATATTTATTTCCATTATTTTAATTTTTTTTAATTTTAAATATATTTTATTTGTATATATTTTATTCTAATTCTTGAAACTACACCTCCTAATATTAGAAATAATGAATCATTAACAAACATGACATATAATGAGTGATGTATTCTTAAGTTGTATTGGGACTTATTTTTATTATGTTGGAATTTGATATATGTTAAAATATTTTATGTAGGATTTTGAAATTGTGTTATATTTATGGTTCCAATTTACTTGTTTTAGTGGTATTGACTTGTTATTTCGCAAATATGATGACCCGATAGATCTTCTAATTTTATAGAGCCAAATTTTGTGTTTCGAAGCCTTTACAACCTCATTTTAGAATTCCTCGATTTGCATGTGCAGTCTGGTTATTGGCTTGGAAGGCTTATATGTTAAAAGCTGATAAAAATAAGAAACTTTTCCTAAATACTTCATTTGAGTTGAGTTCTGTCAATATTTTTGGTAAACGGACCCGGATCTGTATTTTGAAAGTCTTGGTGGGTCTGTATCAAAATATGGGACCTGGGCGTATGTCCGGAATAAAATTCGGAGGCCCCTAGCTCGAGTTATGATTTTTTGTTGAAAATTAGAAGTCTGAAAATTTAATGGTTTTTAAGAATTGGTTGATGTTTGGCCTTGTTGATACCGGGTCTGTATTTTCGTTCCGTAGCCCGGTACAGGTCCAATATAATATTTATGAATTATCTGTGAAATTTGGTCCAATAAAGATTTCAATGTTTTCTTGAAAATCTCATTTGATTTGGTGTTCGATTCGTAATTCTAGGTGTTAATTTGGCGATTTCATCGCGCGAGCAAGTTCGTATGATATTTTTAGACTAGTGTACACTTATGGTTTAGAGCCCCGAGGGCTTGGGTGAGTTTCAGATAGGCTACAGAGTGATTTGAACATAGAAAATTAGCTGGTGTGCATCAGACCTGCAGATTTTGCGCGATCTGGCTTGCAATTGCGAAGAACTTATCGCATTTGCTAGCCCTTGGGTTGGGGGGTGGACTTCTCATTTGCGAAGTATGGGTCGCATTTGAGATCATCTTGAGTTTTCAATTGCAAACACATTTTCGCATTTTTTATGACAGCACGCCCAGGAACCTTTTCGCATTTGCGAAGAAAATATCGCATTTGCGGGCTTCGGAGGTCGCAAATGCGACATCAGCAGCTAAAGAAAATGGGACTTAGACGGGATTTTTAATTCATTTTCCAAATTTTCAAAACCTAAAACACAAGTGGCGATTTTTCAAAGAACCTTTCTTTCCCAAATCATTGGTAAGTGATTTTAAACTAATTTCTTTCAATCTTTCACTACTTTTTCTTAAGATTCAACCAAAAATAAGGATTTTTATGATGGAATTGGGTGTTTTAGGGTAGAAACTATGAATTTGATAAATTGGGGATTCATAACTCAAATTGAGGCCGGATTCCAAAATTAATTATATATCCGGTCTCGGGGGTGAATGGATAATCGGATCTTAGTTTGAATTTCGGTTTTGGACCAAGCGGGCCCAAATGTTGACTTTTGTTGACTCTTTCGAAAATGGCCTAAATTGAATTCTTTGCAATCGTGGTATTTCCTAAAGCTTTATTTGAATTGTTTGGTAGGTAATTTTCTAGATTCTATATGTTCAGAAGCTTGTTTGAAGGGAAAAGTAGTTATTGAGCTTTGAGTTAGCCATTTGAGCGAGGTAAGTGTCGTGGTTAACCAAGACTTGAGGGATTAGGACTTAATTTTCTAGTTCCTACGTGTTTAAATGTTGGGTACCACATATAGGTAGGTGACGAGTACCTATGCGTGATTGTCAGATTATAGCATGTGGGTGGTCTTGTTCTCGTAATTGTTGCTTTTCCTTGATCATATTATTCATGGTTAGACTAGTTATTTGTGATGTTGATCATTATTATCATGTCACGGATTTTGGTATTGATTGGTGTTGAATGAAGCTGAGATTGGCACGGTGGAACCAAATGTTGAAGTAAGATTTGATCTTTTTGTTTCTATCTCTTTATTGTCATTGTTTATTATTTTGGTGAGGGAGAGTGTTAATACACGAACAGTGATGCCGTGTTGTAACTATTTACTTTTTGTGAGGTTGAGAGTGTTAATGGACGAAGGGTGATGTCGTGCCATATCGTGAGTATAATGCACGAAGGATGATGTCGTGCCATGTTATGATAGCTAATACACGAAGGGTGATATCGTGCCATGTTATGAGAGTTAATGCATGGAGGGTGATGTCGTGCCATTTCTGTTAAATTTATGGTGAGGATGAGAGTAAAAGTAAGAAGGGTGATTTCGTGCACTTTTTCTTTACTGTGTTCATTGATTCTTATTGGTTCATAGTATATTACTGTTCAAGTTGTGTTTCTGCTGTAATTCTCTATCTCGTACTTCCCCTCAGCATGTTTCCCCTTCTGATGATATTACATGTTTAGTTCTTTTGTTAATGGCATATACATCGTTAAATTGTATATGTTTGATTGAAGGTGTCTTGTCTTGTCTTAGCCTCATCACTACTTCGTTGAGGTTAGGGTCGACACTTACCAGTACATGGGGTCGGTTGTACTGATACTGCACTATGTACTATCTGTGCAGATTTTGGTACCAGCTCGGGTTGATTGCGAGTTTTGTTGTTAGACCCGCTATCTGGAGACTCAAGGTAGATCTGTCGACGTTCACAGACCTTGAAGTCCCCGTCTATCTTTGCTGTTTTTTACTGTTTCTTTCTTTCAAACAGTTGCACTTATTTCAGACTAGTACTTGTAGTAAATTCTAGATTGCTCGAGAATTGTGACACCATATCTAGGTAGTGATAAATGACGAAGTCGTTATAATATTCTGCACTTTGCATAGTTTATTTGCTACTAATTACTCAATTGTATTAGAATTGAGTTATAAATACTTTAACGTCGGCTTGCATAGCAAGTGGGATGTTAGGCGATGTCATGACCCAAACTGATGGGCCGCTATCCGTTTGAGTTATAGATGGTACTGACTCAGGTTGATTGCGAGTTTTGTTGTTGAACCCGCTATCCGGAGACTCAAGGTAGATTTGTCGACGTTCACCGACCTTGAAGCCCCCGTCTATCTTTGTTGTTTTTTACTGTTTCTTCCTTTCAAACAGTTGCACTTTTTTCGGACTTGTACTTGTAGTAAATTCTAGATTGCTCGAGAAATGTGACACCAGATCCGGTAGTGATAAATGATGAAGCCGTTATAATATTCTGCACTCTTTATAGTTTATTTGCTACTAATTACTGAATTGTATTAGAATGGAGTTATAAATACTTTAACGTCCGCTTGCCTAGCAAGTGGGATGTTAGGCGCCATCACGATCCCGACGGTGGAAATTTCGGGTCGTGACAACAAAGTATGTTGTTCTTTTTTAGTTATAATTGATATATTAGTTTTGTCAAACATTTGCATAATGTTATGACTTTATATTTATAAATACTAATTTATTTTATCAAACATGCATTCCATGAAGTTCTTACAAAATGTATGTTTTTAGTTTTTATAATTTAATAAACTAAATGTTATTAATTAGGAAAATATATATCAATTATTTATACAATATTAGGTATATATACACGATTACTTATTAGTGTATATTCAAAAAAAAATGTATCTTAAATAGCAAATATTAATATCATTTATACTTATAAAAAATTATTTATAGGCATATATTTATTATATTAATTTGTAAGTTTTTCATAATTAATTCATTTAAAAGTTACTCTAACTGCGTAACAACATTTGTACAACCAAACAACACGATTGTAATTACATTGTAATTATCTTATGACAAACAAATAAGTCGTCGTAATTATTATGTTGTGTAATTACTAGGCTGTGTAATTAGTACCTTAATAATTACACCATATTAATTACCGGATGACTTTCCAAAAAGACCCTAAATAAAGTTCGATCAATGTTGTCTTTGGTCTAATTATTTACTAACAGTCTCTTAGTGGTCCCAAATAGCCATTATTAAGAGCGTGAAAATTGCAGCCGCAACTTTAATTTCACAAACTTCTACAGTACTATGAGATCTAAGACTTCTTGGCTTCTCCGTACCACGAACCAACACTGTCATCCATTTACCAATGCCATTAAGTAGTATTCACTCTTTATTTCTGTGTATTTAAGATAATTGATTGGGATTACCGAGTTATTAGCATTTTTCCGATGCTGCATCGTTGAGAAGTTTTAAACAACTCTTCGTGATCATGAAGAGAAAATGCTTGTGGTTCAATAATTAATACTGCTTGCTCTTGTAAAAAATATTGGCAGACTGAATTAATTCAGAATATTGATGTTCCATAAAAATGGGAAGTATTTTTCGTCAAATTTGTTGTCAATGCTCCAATTAGTGGCTGTTAATTAATTGAGACGTTTCAGAGACATAAAATAGTTTAGACAAGTACGTTATTATTAATTATGATTATCAAATATCCCCAAAGGATGGGGCCATGTGAGTGTTGTGGATGAGAGTGTTCTTCCCCTAATAAGAGGTCTCGGGTTCGGGCTCTGTGTATGGAGAAAATCTTGGTAGGGAACACTTCCTCCCGAATGGGGCCCTACGTGGTCCAATCTTGATATAGTCGGGTTTCATGCGAGTACCAGACACCGGGTGAGAAACCAAAGAAAAAAAAAATTAAATATATATGAAAACATTGGAACAAAAATAATATAGACAGACATTGTACTTTATTTGAGTTTGCTTTGATGGCTTACCGGTTGCTTATTAGCTATTCAATAGTATATAGTTAGAATTTGTACAATTTGTTTTGTGCTATAATATGTTTTGTTAGGCGTAGACCTTTTGGTTTTCATATATTCAGATAAGAGAAGAAAAGAGCTATGCTTAAAAATTATATATATAAAGCAAGTTTATGTACTTCTTTTTTACTTAGTCCAATCAGCTTCAAAATTATGTAAAGCAAGTTTATGTATTTTTTTACTTAGTCTAATCAGCTTAAAACGTAGCATTATTTTAACCTCGAAGTGCTAGACTTCTCGTAAGTTAAGATAGAGATGGACCCTTGTATACAGTTGAAATCGGGCCACACGATTTTACTATTTGATCGAGACCGAGATGTGTATTGAAGGTCGGTTTCGACTAAATAACGAAGCTGGGGCATCGAGTTCGAGATCGAAGTCTCTTTCGAGATCGAGGTTGGTACCAATAGAAGCCGAGAGAGACAGACACCGAGTGATATTGTAGATGGCATAATAACGGAAGAGTGAGATATCCGTTACTGGTCGAGGATCACGGCGTAAATCTTAGAACGGATCAAATCAGAAGCGGTTAATTAGCTAGTTACGTGATTTCCTTTTGTAATTAGAGTTATACCATAAGTATAATTCCTATACTATACAAAGGAGAGTTCTAATCATTTGTAACACATCATTATTCACAAAGATTAAAGCAATATAATTCTTTCTTTCTCGCTTACATTACTGTTCATCTGCTTGTTCTATGTTTTAACTGTTCTTGCACTTATCGGTTCGAGAGTACTTTGACTCGAGGGTTGAGTTATGTCTGCATACTAGTTTGCATTATTTACAATTTAATTCTATCGTTTATCTTCACATTTATCAATTGGTGTTGAGTGAAATCACATATCCTTAAAACCACTATCGCGCCCCCCTTTTTCCTTGCGGAGTCCGGATTTCGACATTATTGGGGACAACTCATTTCCTTTTAGGAAAGGGGTACAAGAAGTTGAAGAGTCGCCACCTAACGGATTAAGGTGCGTTAGGGCATCTATTGCAAGTAACTCATGAAACCAGTTTGCGTTACCAGAGAATGGGTAAGGGCTTGCAATTACCTTGAGGGGAAGCTGTTAGGCACCCCTCGAGGTCCACAACTGTGATGACCCAAGGGGTTATTTTATAAAAATTAGACTCTGTTCCATGCTTAATAACCATAAAAAGACTAATATTAAATACCTCGATTTACGTGCGCAGTCCGGGCGTGAAACTGGAAAGCTTTTATGTGAAAATATGAGAAATAGTGATTTTTAGAATTTAAATTTGATAAAAGTTGACTTTGGTCAATATTTTAAATAAAAGGATCCGGATCCAGGTTTCGACGATCCCGGTAGGTCCGCAGTAAAATATGGGACTCAGACGTGTGCCCGGAAATGAATTCCGAGGTCCCAAGCCTTAGAAATTAATTTTTGAAATAAATCTTTTTGCTAAAATGTTTATGAATTAAAGAAAAGAAATAATGCTAAAAATTATTAGTATCGGCTCCGTATTTTGGTTCCGGAGCCCGCTACAGCTTTGTTATGATATTTAAAGATTAACTGTGAAATTTGGTGAAAAACGGAGTTCGATTGACGTGATTCGGACATCCGGTTGAGAAATTATGAACTTAAGAGTTTTTGTTGAAAATGATGAGTTTTGAGGTTTAATTCATAGATTTACATGTTATTTTCATGATTTTATCGCACGAGCAAGTCCGTATAATGTTTTTAGACTTGCGTTCATGATTTGTTTAGAGCCCCGAGAGCTCGGGTGAGTTTCGGAGAGGCCACGGCGTGTTTTGCACTTAAAAATAACTGCTGGTTTTTCATTGCTGGTGTCCGGGTATTTTGTTCTGTGCGCTTGCATAGGCATGTCCGCGATCGCACAGAGTAAAGTTGGAGGCCCTATTTGGAACCCTGTGCTAACGCACCAATAAGCATGTGATCGCGGAGCACAGCCTGGGCCAGCTGTGCGAACGCACAACATACAATGCTAACGCACTGAGTTAAATCAGGCCCGAGGGAGGGAATACCAATACCCTGTGCGATCGCACCCCTCCGCATGCGAACGCACTGCTCAAATTTCCCTTACCCTATGTGATCGCATATAATTACCCGCAATCGCACAGTTGCCTAGCCCAGCTAATATAAATATCGAATTAAAACAGTGCAGAACCCTTTCTTCTCCAATTTTTCGAGGTTCCAGCCCTAAAAACGAGTTTTCTTTAACAATCTTCATCCTCCAATTCATAGATAATCAATTCCAAACCTTGTTCTTTCAATTCCTTACTATTTTGCATCACTTTTAAAGCAAAAACAAAGAATTTTCATGATAAAAAACTAGGATTTGGGTAGAATTAGGGAGTTTTGTAAAAATTGGATTTTTATATTAAATTAAGGCCGGATTTCAAAACTAATAGCATATTTTGGGTTCGTGGGTGAATGGGTAAACGTAATTTGGTCCGAACCCCGAGTTTAGACAAAGCGGGCTCGGGGTCGGGTTTTCACTTTTTTTTAGAATACTTAGGAAATTTTTTATCTTTCAATAAAGTTAGTTCCTTTAGCATTAGTTAATGATATTAAG